>CAKNXH010000115.1:233672-309071 GCA_932178445.1 Andricus quercusramuli
AAAAAGTTTAAAATCTTTGTGAATTTCTTGACGTCTTCTAAAGTGTGCGAAAATCTATGTGAGATCTTGAAATTTCTGTGGAATCTTTTACAATATTTTAAAGCTTCATCAAAATCTTTGAAATGTTTGTGAAATATTGAGAAACATTTTAAGACTTCATGAAATCATTGAAATATTCGTGAAATCTTTCTGAAATCTGTTGTATTTATTTGAAAATATACTTGAAAATCTTTAAGCTTGTAAAATCTTGAAGTTTCTGTGAAATTGCTGACATCTCTTAAAATTCTATCGAAAATATTTCAAATATTTGTGCAATCTTTCAAATGATTTGAAATCTTGGTGAATTTCTTGAAAAATTGAGAAGATCAGATCGTTAAAAAAGAACAAGTTGCAACACTAAGTTAATTTATACATTTTTTTACAGAAACTTACGCCGCAGCTGTGGAGAAATTAATATTACTCCAGACCAAAGAATGCGTGTAAAGTAGTGGAACAGAAGTACATGCTGAGGACAAAGCTGCTGCCATTTGTAAGGAAATCAAAGCAAATATGATGTGCTTAATTAAATAAATTCACAATTCACTGAATTAAATGTTTTCATTTCAATTAAAAATAGCACCTAAATAGGAATACGAGTATGAATAAGGACCTGAACAGGGTCGGATCAGGCACCTACTAAGGATGCCTGATCAGGTCCTGATGAGGTTGCCTGATTGGGGCCACATTCTGCCTGATCCGCACCCAATCCGGCCCTTACCGAAATTTCTGCACGGGATAAACAAAACTTCGACTGATTAGCCAACCGACGCCTAAAAAAAAGGGTTTTGTAAGCTATCAATACGTCAATTAAGTCTTAATGGAACGTTGAACAAAATTTTCCTTTTTAATTCCAAAAAAACAATATTTTTTTAATTCAGCTCAGAAAATTCAATTTAAATTCATGAAAAATTTGAACTCTATGTCCATATTAGACCCAATGTCCATATTGGACCCTTCCTTAATTTTGGGTCCTATGTCAGTTTCGAGCTGTATGTCCATATTGGTTTATATAACGGACCCCAAAGAATAAAGAATCAAGAAGTTGTATAAGTTTTAACCAGGTTGTGTATACAAAGCCAGTACTGGTAACCACCGGTTGATTAATTAATTAAATTTGATTCTGAAGTCTATAAATTGAAATAATAATTCGAACATATTTTCATTTTATCTTCTCATACTTAAAATTCAGTAAATATTCAGGTAAAAATAATGTGGGTTCTATAATAAATTGAACTGAGACCGCTTTAAATTCATAAGTTTCCAAGTGTAGATAATTTCCAACAAAATACATGAATTCTCAACCAAATAGTTGAATTTTGGAATAAAAAATATCAGTTTTCAACTAAAAATTGAATAGTTAATATTTCAGTTGAAGAAATTGATTTGAAAAAAAAATTTGAACAAAATATATGAATTTTCAACTAGAAAAGACCAGTTTTTAAATAAATAGTTCACTTTTGAACTAAAAAGGATAAATTTTCAACTAGGATTGGAATAGCTAAGTTTTCAGTAAAAAAATGAGTTTCCAAGCCAGCTGATAAATATTTAACTAATGTAATCAATCTTGAAGTGGAATAGTTGACTTTCAAATCAAAACGATGAGTCTTCAACTAAGAAGATTAATTTCTACCAATAGACAAATTGTCAGAAATTTACGTAAATTTTCAATTAAAAAAGATGAATTGTCGAAAAAATTTAATATTTCAATTTTCAGTAAAAAAATGTATGTTCAACTAAAGGGAAGAATTTTTTAATTAAAATAATCGTATATTCAATTGTAGTAGTTACATTCTCAGTTAAAAAAAAATCAACCAAACTTATGAATTTTCAACTAGAATGATGAATCTTCAACTAAAATATATGAATTTTAATACAATAAGATTAATTTTCGATAAAAAGATTGAATCAGCTAGATTATTTAGATTAAAAAAAAGGTAAATGGTCAAATTTTTAGTGAAAAAAGTAATGGTCAACCGAAGATATGAGTTTGTAAATACAATTGTATAATTGAATGAACTTACCTATAAGTGAAGTTTGATTGTAATTATATGAGCGCCTCCTCCGAATAGATCAAAACGTAGTCCCCTAACTCTGGGTCGGACTTATCTCTATGATTGACGGCAGGGACGGACTGGGACATCAATGCGGTAGAAGCTAATTTACAAGCGCGTGCGGTGAGGGCCCTGGGACCATGGTCCTACTGGACCCTGTACTAAAGACGGCCCTAGATATGACCTCAGCGGTCCTCCAGGCTCGCGGCCCACCGGGAAATCTCCCAAATTCCAGACGGCCAGTCCGAGCCTGATTGACGGCGATTTGAGAAAAGGAAAGAGTGAACATAGATTCAATACAGAAAAAAAATGTAATGGCAGAACAACACAGAAAGAACTAAGAGTAATCTTGACCCTGATTCTTGAGTGATGATTACCTCCAACAAAAATTACCCCATGTGGGTAAACTTTTCCTGACGTCTCGGTATTTTTCTGCTTTTACCCGCGCTTGTAAGGAAATTTGGACAGCTCTAACGATTCGGCAAGTCAGCCTTTATGAAGCCGCACTTATCCGATTTTCCTGTTACACCAACCATCAGCTAACTTTACTTCAGCGATTAAAGCTAGTGACTTCCAATTTTCAAGACGGTGGTGACAACTTTTACGAGAACAAAAGACAGTTTCTGCCCATCGAGGGTAATATTTGTGTTTTACCTAAACGAACAGGTAAAAATACGAAGTTACCTGCAACACTATTCACCCTAAGTTTTCTCTGTGAAAGTTTCTGACAAAATTCAAACACATAAAAAAGATATGTCAATCAAATTGCCCGTCCAAGATGGAAGTAGCGAAACTTAATCTATCTTGTAGAATTAGGCCGCTTGTAAAACATTGCACAGGTTTAAGAACTTTTAGTACATCCTGCAGTTTTTCTTATGATATCTAGGTCTACCTCAAGACTGTCAGCTGCTGATGTGGCAGCATCACGTGTATTACGTGATCTATGAGCGGAAAAAACCATCGCATCAATACCGCATTAATAATTGACTTGAGTGAGTGAGACTCTAGTATCGATGCAGCAGAGAGTTTTTGAACCTTGTAATAAGATAAAATTAGGATCGGTTGGGGCTGATTTTTTGCCGATGTTTCAACCTGCTCAAGGATTCGAATCTCAATACAGGATGTAGTTTTTCTAACTTTGTCAACATTTATAAGTTCAACAGTCTGTTTTTCGTGACCTGTCACTGGAGCAAGAATAGTTGTGAGCTTCATCGATAAATCTTAAAAATTTAATTCCTTGTTTTCGGGTCTTGGAAAAAAGTAGTCGAGAATAACTTCAGAGTTCCTGATATCTTTGTATCTTGGCCTTGCTGAACTTAGACTAGAAATACCCTTAAAAACCTTTGATTTCTTGGATGGCTGCTGGCTTGAGAGTTTGATATTAGAGAAATGGCAGATCTAGTACAGTTAATGGTACTATACGAAGATCCTTTCTCGAATTTCTCAGTATGAAAATTTGAAATATTCGAAACTCCTAGTTGAAAAGGATCTGACAAATTTTTCGTAGCAAAGTTGCACCATTTTTATGAGGCAACGTTGTATATTTTCATTGATGTCTCCCGAAAAGAAAAGCAACAGATATTTTCGAAGAAGGCTCTGGAATCCCTTGAAGTCTCAGTGCTTACGGGAAAACCTGCCAGCCACCAGGGTAAGGTTCCTTCAGAGCGGATAAGGTTCCCTATTAGAAAATGTAAAAAGATCTTCATTAGGCTCAGAATAAATTCGTTTGTGATGAAGCAATGACTGGAAAACAGGGTACCAAGGTTGAGTAGGCCAATCTGGAACCACAAAAATGCCCTCAGCTCTTCCTGATTTTATTTTATTTAGAACGTTTATAATTATAGAAAAGGGTGGAAAGGCATAGAAAGAAAACTTCCTGCAAGACAAAGTGAGAGCGTTAACTGCTACTAAGCCAGGAACTTTCTTCCAGGAAATTCAATATTTGCCCATTGCATTGGAACCACTAGCAAATTAATCAACCAGCGGGTCGCCGAAAACTTGAATTATTCTTCTGAAAGCAAAATCTGCTAATTAATATTTCATTTATGGCTCAAGTCTTCGTTATTCAATTTCTGCCTCAATATTCTCCTTAGAGCTGATATAGGAAGCGAATATCCATATTTGTCGTGCCTCGCACCATTCTCAAATCTTTCTCACTGTATTGTTAACATGAACATACTGTGTACCTCTCATTCTATTATTATAACAGATGTCAGTCGTGTTGTCTATTCTCAAAAAAATGTTACATGATTTTTAATGCTTGGCAAAGCAGTTGAGACAAAAGAATCCGACTTTAAGTTTTAAAAGGCTTGCATTTAGAACCTGGCCTCCTTTGTCTAAAAGCCGTGAGATCTTTGAGAAGCACAAGCAGTTCCCCAACCAGTTAGAGAAACATCGAAGAAAATCTCGATGGTGACTTCTGCCTCCTTTATGGACCTATAGCCCGTTAAAATATGGCTTTCCTACCACGAAAAATCCTTTGTGTTCAAATTTAATATCATGTGCGCGTCATAATTATCATTATTCTCTGCTAAAACTTTGATTTTCTTCCGCTCGAAATCTTTGGTACAAAGCCAACTATAGAATAGAGATGGACAACAGGCTATTAAAGAACCAATAAATTGGGCAAATTCTCTAATCTTGCAGTGGGATGTTTTGTCAATTTTCTCTAACTGATTAAGGGCAACGAGTCTCTTGGATTCAGGAAGCTGTAGAAACATTCGTGACGAATTAAGCATCAAGCCTAAAAATTTACTGATGTCACTTGGAATAGTCTGACTTTTCTCCTCGTTAATAATAAAACCGAGTTTCTCTGATAACTTTTTGGTCGCAATTACATTTTTTGAACATTCAGAATATGTATTGCAAATTAAAAAAAAATCGTCCAGATGTTGAACGGACAAAAAACCAGACTTTCTGAGAAGAGACACTGCAGGCCTTAAAAGCTTCTTGAAAACATAAGGAGCTGTACAAAGACCTTAACAGGCTTGAATTCGCGCATGACGCCCCTTTTTGTAAGTTGAGCAATTTGAGAAAACATTTCGTGCCTTTCTGCAGTAGACCAAACAGTACTTTTAACAAACGTTTGGTAAGGAGTTGGAGGAAAAGGGATTTTGTATCCCCTAACGTAAGACAAGCTTTTTGTGTTTGATGTTATAGACTTCCACCCCTCAATAAAATGCCTTAATCTACTAGCGACATTACTTACTGAGCCTAAACCTTCCTCCTGAAATCCTTCGTGCGTGATGAGTTTGGTTGAGATGGTTTCGGTTGGAATCGTTGATTCCTCTGATATGATTGGCGAGGAGTCAATTGCTTCTTCTGCCTGTCCGCACCATCAAATTTCTCGCTTGTTGATAAGGTAGACTCCTCAAGTTTTTTTTATTGTTTTAGATGCAGTCTTCTTAGGATTGAACGCAGTCGACGTTCGTTCTATGGCTTGGGCTGATTTGATGTTTTCAACAAGGTCCTTTACAAATAATAATTTATCAGGAATGGTTGAACTCAACGAGTCTTTGAGAGGTAGTTCATACAGAGCACGAATTATACTTCTCCTAATTTTAGTTTTTTCGCGTTAAGGATCAATAAGAATCAGAAAAGAATCGCTGCAGGATTATAACAGAGCAGTGTCCTCCGCATTGTTTCGAACAAAAATCGTAGAGATAGCCTTACATGTCGCGACTATAGAAGCCGTCAAATTTTCTTGGGTTCGGACAATTTTCTTATCTCTCTTAGAAGACGATTCTGGAAGTTAGCACGAATCAAAAACTTTATTCAATTTGGGAGTATCAAGATGCATGCAGTTACTAGGAGGCGGGTATTTCCTCAACAAGATAGAAAGTACCTCCGCCAGTAAATTTGACTTGAGGTTTTCGTTTGAATGAACTGTAAATTCTTTGTTCATAGGCGGAGCTAAGACACTATTTCTGCTATACGTTTGCCCATTGCCTCAACAAAATTTATAAATGAAGCGTTGTCGATTGGATAAGCAACATTTTTGTTTCCAGGACCTGAAGTTTGAAGTCGTTGACAATTTTTTCTCTGCAGCATTCTTATTTTGATGCATTCCACTGTCGGTAGAGACGGGAATTACTCCTATCGCGTTGGTAAGAGACAGCGAATACAGGTTCTCAACTTCCGAAGCTGATGATTCAGAATTACGACCTATACAAAATCCTATCAAAGAAAAAACATCGACATTGAGTATTGACATATAAAGTATCATAAACAGGTCTGAACCTGATCATTTTTTGATGGGCTATGAATCCTTTAGACATACGGTTCAATATGCAGGCATGAGCCTGATAACCTTTGTATTGTCTTGAATGGCCCTGCCGTCGGTGGCTCAGCGACTTAATTATATTTTGATGTTTTTTGATCTGGATACGTTTCCTGAAAATCTCCGAAAATCACTTAATCTCAAACTGCACTTATTGATATAATTAGGCGGATAAATAAAAACACTCCGAATTAAGGTAAAAAGTGTTTCGGCATAAGAAACCCTGATTTATTCAATTAAATGCATGAGAAAATAAAACATTTACAAAAAGAACTCGGCGAAGAAGAAATTACAAACGAACAAAAAAATTCCCTTTCCGACGAACAAAGAAACTTCCGTTCTGACGAACAAAGAAACCTCCGTTCCGACGATCGACGTTAGCGTCGCGCACTCCGATAGGTTTTTCGGGTTGGTTCAATTAAATTTTTTTATTCATTGGACTCCGATTTCCTATTCAGCCTTTGATCAGGCGTTAGATTTAGATTTTTAGATTCAGCCTTTGAACAGGCGTTAGATTTAGATTTTCCGATTCACCTTTTGAACATGCTGTAGATTTAGATTTTGAGTTGGTTGATCATTGATTCGTTAGAATCAGGCCCTATATCTGGATACGAGGGAGCTCCATACGCACCGTTACAGATCGATCGATAGCAAACGACTAATTCAGATCACGCTACTGACTGAGTAGTGACGTCAACGTATATCTCTCGCCCGGACACTCACTCTCCGTCTCTCTCTCTATATATTTCCTCCCTTCCACTTTCCGGTAGATTCGAAACTATACTTCGGGCCTGATTCGCAACTATACGATTTCTGTGTTGCGACGCAACATACTCCCGGCAAAAGCTGCGAGATTTCTAAAGCTAATGAAGTTAACGAATTAAAATTAAATGTCTTAAAAGTAAATAAATCCGAATGAGTTTGAATTAAATTCAACGAGTTAAAACTAAATTACCTAGTACGATCACGCGATCGGTAATAAACACAACTTCGTTATGTTGCGCTTGTAAATTCTGCTTGCCGTCTTCACATATGCAACCCTGGCGATGTCGTCACTCCCTGGAACCATCTCGATGATCACCGTCCCAACCTTCAACTCCGAAGTAGAGTTGTTCCACTTCTGGCGAATTTGTAATTCGTTCAGGTACTCTTTGTACCATTTTTTCCAGAAGTCTTGTCGAGCCTTGGGAACGAAGTTGTAGGTTGACAATCTACTGTCTGAAACTGAAACGAGATTTTTCTCTGGTAAAGAATTGAAGGGTCAACGTATTGATTATGATTGAGTTATGATTTGCCATGATTTATGAGTTATGATTGATATGAGATTTTGATTCGAGTTTGATTCGATACACATCCTGATTCCTTCGACAGGAATCAGTTGAACGATTCGATAGACATCCTGATTCCTGTGATAGGCATCAGTAGAACGTTGTAGATTTCGATTAATAGAGTGTTAATTTGGTCATAAGTAAGCATTTGACCTTCCAACACTCGCTTTAAATGGTGTTTGAAACCTTTTACGGCCGCTTCCCAAAGACCGCCGAAACGGAGCGATAGAGGTGGATTGAAATGCTACTCGATTAGTTTCGACAATGAAAAGGCTCCTATCTCTCGCTTAAATTCTTCCGTCTCGAATAAGTTGTAAGTCTCACGAAGTTCCTTATTGGCACCCACAAAATTAGTACCATTGTCCAAATAGAGGTGTTCCGGTATCCCCCTTCGGCCAATGAACCTAAGCAAAGCTGCTAAAAAACCTTTCGTCGAAAGATCTGCCGCAAGTTTGGAATGTACCGTCTTGGATACCATGCAAATAGAAACACACCCGTAAGTTTTGAGAAAACTTTTAATGCGATCTTTCTTTTCTTCATTGAGAATAGGACCGAATTTTTTTTTTAAATTTCAGATAAGAGTTTTCTTTTGGTGGAAGTGTTTTGAGCGTCGATCGCTCATACCGTGTAAGTGAGAATATCGCGTTGAGAATCTCAAATGATTCCGAGAGTTCTGGATGGGATTTTCTTTGATGACAGAATCTAAGTGGAAAATTTATTAGCACGTTGGAAACGCTTTAGTGCTTGATTTCAAGATTCACCTGACCTGCCCAAAATAACTCAAGCAGTTTATCTAATTTCACAGCATTGCAAGAAGATCTTGAAGATGCCTTTAGAAAGTCTGACCCACCTGTCACGATCTAACCTAACAGAGTTTTTTGTAAAATAATTTGAGATTTTTTGTTTGAATTTACGGTACCTGCCGCTATCAATAAATAAACTGGAGTAGGCACGTGGAATTGATGATCCGCAAATTGCAAATTTTTAGGAATGTTGAATAAAATTCCGAGGAAATGTTTGATTGAGCACAAGATCAGCTATTTTTGGCACTACTAAAATTCAATTCTAGTTTGAAATTGTCATAGTTTTAACAGAATGCTACTTGCCTGTAATCGTTAGACACAGTGCATGAACCGTTCACCGCTCCAATATTAATTGAACACGTTTGTTTAGATAAGTTTGATGAATTTGCAAATCTTTTAGTAATAAAATTAATTGTAGAACAAGAGTCTAATGAAACCCGTGCCATAAAATAATGTTCCTTGTGGTTTTGGACCTTTACCACTGCCGTGGTCATTAATTGAGAATCCGAAGGGAACGCTTTAGAAACATAGTTCCACCGATATAGTCATGTTTGCGAGGTTGCAGAAGTGGAAGCTTTCGATTCTAATCCCCTTGGGGAAGGTTCTGGTTCCGGTGACTCAAATTCCTTCTCTGAATCCAACAAAGTATGGTGATTTTTGTCGCACCTTTTGCAACATTTCTTATTTTCACAAGGGAAAACGTGTTCGTACAAACGATTTCGACACAGTTTGCGTGTCTTCACGAAATTCCATCGTTCATGAACCTTGAGTTCGTTAAAAATAGGACTTTGATAAAGATGATGATCTTCCTTGCATTGCACGCAGGCAAAGCTTGAGGAATTGGAAGCAGCAGTTAGAAAGTCGCCTATTTTCAACTTTCACGTAAGATTTTTCACTTTTTGTTCAATTTTAAATTAGAGTGAGGTAATGATTACTTTAATTTAACAAACATGATTGTTTGAATAATTTGTTTTTATTTTTAATAACACTATGTTTGAATATTGCTAGAAAGTTGCGGTTGGAAATAATGGCAGCATACTTGTATAGTTTTAGATGAATTTGTAATATACAGTCTAATAATACATTTCTTTCGACTTTCCGTAGTTTTTTTCTAGATTCCAGTATATTCCAATAGAGCTTCTTTGAATATCTGACCATGAAAAATTATTATGATGATCCAGATTATATGTGACGAAAAGAGATTCATAATTTTAGAACATATTTCACCATTTTACTAGTGAAATAGTAAAAAAATCACAAGTCAATATTGACGAATTCTTTAGTGATTTCGGTTACTAATCAGTCAATGATCTTACTTCAATACTTCTTTGGAGAAAATTTTTTGCCCAACTGTAGTGGAAGAAGCAACACCCTCCGAAAAAATTTAAAATTATTCCAAAAGGAACAACAGGAACAATTCAACCTTTAGATATATTTGGGTTTAGAGTTGGGAAAAATTATGTGCGTCACTTTTCCGATTCTGTTATTTTGATAAGTGACGATATCAATTTACATATCAGGAATAATATCATCAGTGTACTTTGGTGCGTAATCAATTAGCCTTTGTCAAGATATACTAATCTTTTTACATATTCATTGTACAAAAGCGGATATTTTGCAGAAAAACCAGGCAAAATCGAAAATCCGGTAAACATCAGCTTCGATGATTCTTGTAAAATACATTGTGACATATTAGGTTGTACGAATATCGCTGTAATTTGATGTTTGTGGTGTAAGAAATCATTATGTTTTAAACACTTTTTTGACGAATATCATTATTGTTCAAAGTTTGGAGAATAAATCTTCGATATACTGTCTAGAACTCAAAAGATGGTAAATTTGACATAATATTACTATTTTTGTCTATAAAATATGCATACTTTTTATTGATTTCAATGATTTTTCTGTATAAAAATAGTTTAGGGGTAGTTACCCTCTTCAATGCTGTTTTTTTCCTAAAAAATACATGAATACCTTCATCCTCTTTTTTGTGCGCAACACGTATTTTCTTCGGATTTTTTCGCTCGATTTTAGACTTATTTTGCAATTTTTGCATAATTGGGGGGTGGTTTACCTCCATCTAATTTTTGTATTCAAGTTGGATGGACTCTATTTTACTTCCTTCGTTATAAAACTAATTTCCCAATTTTTTTGTGTATGGAAAGTATATATTATAGCCACAAATTGAGAAGTGTGTAAGGGTACCCCTATTAAGTTGTTAACAAAACTTTTTTGGCGAAACTCGTTAACTTTATTTTTGTTTCAAATGCGAAATAATTATTTTTTATATTTTTTCTCCTATGAATTTAGCAATATTCAGCAATGTATATATTATCATAGACACAAATTAAAAAGTGTTTACGGGTACCTAGTCCCATTAATTTGTTTACCAAATTTTTTTGGCGAAACACGTCAAATTTATTTTTGTCTCGAGTGCAAAATAAATTTTTTGAACATTTTTTTCTGTGAATTTAGCCATTTTCAGCACAACTTTAAAAATATGTAGGGTTGGTTTAACCACCTCATTTTTTTTATAAAATCACGTTATTCATCTTTCATCACGAGAAAACTTTCACAGTAGGTTAGATAGAAATCAATTTCTTTTTTATACACAAAACTATACAATCTACATATGCCACCCCTATCTGTGAGGGGCTGTTTCATCGCCTTAAATTGTTTTTCCGCAGATAAAAAAACTACGTGTAGCTCAGTTTTTCGAGTACTACACCATATATCAGCGCGAATCAAATCGGCGAGGGACACATGGAGTACCTTCTTTGTAAGAAATTTCTTTTCGTTCAAAGAATTTTTTTTCTCTAAAGAAATATTTTTTATTCCAATGAAAATTTTTCTTCAATTTAAAATGATTTTACTCAACTCGAACATTAAAAACTGTTAAATGAATATTTATTCGGCAATTACGGAAAATTTGTTTGTTCTTCTCCACTCGTGAACGTGAAAGAAGAAAAACAATTTTGATACTTCCTGAGACGAAAATAAATATTTTCTATACCATGATGCTTTAGTTGTATCTGCTGAGCATCATGATATTTAATAACTGTATTCATTCAATACATATTTTAAAGTTTGAAATTACGATTTAAATAATATGCAGGGTGTCTAGTGATCAGGCAATTTGAAATTCCCGGGTTTTTCCCGGTTTTTTCCCGGTCAAATATTTTTCCCCTGACCAAGTTTTAGATGTCTTTTTGTGATTTTTTGAAGTCCATGTGTACATAGAAATAAGAATTTCAACATAATATACATAGAAAAAATCTGCCCGCTGCTAGAGCACACAATTTGAATGTTCGATTTTTTGAAGGAAACTCAAAATGTTGTTATGATAATCTTGTAGGTACATAGAATTTTCAATTCTTAAAAAAATGGTCTCAAAAAGTTTGTAAATGCTCTAACTTTTTGAATTTTGATCCAAAATAGCTGACTGACGAACTTTTCTTTTTCCTTTAGGTCTTAAAAAAGTGTGTACAGACTGCAGACAGACTACGGGAACACAGACAGACTACATATAACAGACTACAGACTGATTGCAGACTACAGACAGATTTTACCTTCGTAAAAATCGTTTTTTTCTGACTTAGTGGGTCTCAAAACGTGGAGATTTGATGAAACCCGGCTAAGACAAATTTTACATAAAACCAATACCTTCTCATTAGGATGAGAATGTCAAAAATTACATTACATAAGTAGAAAAAAGTCGATTTTTCTATCAAATACAAAAAATTCCCGGTCATAAGCAAAATTCCCGGGGTTTTCCCGGTTTTTTCACGGTCCAATAAAATTCCAGGGTTTTTCCCGGTTTCTCCCGGTTTCCCGGTCCGCTAGACACCCTGAATATGCAATGTTAAGGTCTTTTCTCCTTTCGACGAAAATAACGACTGTTAAGAATAAGAGAATCATAACTGAATAAAGTATTTCCTTCCCCAAACACAGGATTTTGTGAGTTTTTTCATCTCCCTAAAACATTAGATATAATGGCAACATACTTCTATAGTTTTTAATGAATGTTGTATTATACACTCTAGTAATACATTTTGTTTACTTTACCCAGTTTCCCCCTAGATTTCATGATACTACAATAAAGCTTAGTTCAATATCTGACAATGGAATAGTATTATGATGATACAGATTAAAATAGCAGAATAAAGTATTAGTTATTTCCATACTCTTATGCATTTATCTATTAATTTAAATAATAGTTATCTACAAAAGTGTCTTTCAGCGAAACCTGTAAATCTAATTGAGTGAAAATTTTACTAATTGGAGTGTTAATTGAGTGTTTGACTAAAATGCAAAACTAGGGTTTTATCATTTCATCAGTGGAATAGTAAAAAAATCACAAGTTTATATTGACGGATTCTTCAGTGATTTCGGTCAGTGATCGGTTAGCTTATTTTTTACGAAGTGTCTCGTCGTCCCGAAATTCGGGATGACTAGCCCATTTTCAACATTTGGCTAGTCGTCCCGAAAATTATGTAATTTTTGTTATTTCTCTCCTTTTGAGTAAGCCGAAGATTAACAAAACTGCTATTCATCCCTAATTAAAAATAAATTTTGAAAAACGGATAAAACTAAGAGTTAGGTTATATTTTATAAAGTGTAGTCCTTTCAGCTTCAACGTATCCAAATTATGTTATGTATTTGCACTGTGTCACCGCAGTCTCAAGTTCGTTCGAAACTTTCCTATGATTTCCGCGCTCTGATTGGACCTTCCTTTGATGTGATGTAGACTCTAGACCAGGGATGGGTACGTATAATACATCACGTATATTACATGGTTTTCGACATGTATATTACTACGTATATTACGTCCTTAGTTTTCTACAAATGTATTTTACATTTGCTCACGTGACTATATGGGCGGCATTTTTGAATTCGTTATTCTAAAAATACCCAATTGACTTACAGAAACAACTCATATTAAGCAATTAATTAAATATTCGTAATTATTCATCAGTTTCCTGAACAAATTAGTTTAAAAATAATATACATATTTATTATAAATGTTTATCGTAGTTGATCATCCGAAACGTTTTCATGCATGTGGAACACAAGCATAAGTATGAAAACATGGTATCCTAACCTATAATTCATCGTTACCTGTGGGCCTTTAGTCGCTTATAACCTGTGTTTTTGAAAACTTTTTGACAAAGTAAACACTTCGCAACACACAGTAAAAACTAGGCATTCATTTTTATCTGGGATCCTTTTTTGGGCGTTCTAATATGATCTCACAAATAGTCGTATTTTAGTACCAGTTTCTGTCTTGTTTAGTTTGCTATCTTCAGATTGATAAATGATCCGAGATAGCGAACTAAATTTATTCAGAGGGTGCACTGTTTCAATTTTTCCAAACTTCACTCTTACAAAAAACAAAAAATAGATGAATATATACCAGGGATCGAGACGACTTAGGTTAGACCATTCCGGGTGCGGACAAAATTTAAATATTGAAAAAGTTTCCTACAATGTTGAAGATTTAATAAAATTAGTTACTTTTCATCAAAGCAGAAAGTTAACCTAAAATTTTGAAAATGATATTAATTTTGCAGATTTCCATGAATTCTAAAACAAAGGTTCATTAAATTGTTTTTGAAGCTGAAGAAAAAGAAAAACATTGAATATTTTCTATCCTAGCATAGTGATATTTCACCTTGATAAAGTGAAAAATGCCCCAAAAAAACGTTCATTTTATTTTATATGACACTTTTTCAGTTCCACTAGAACTACAATTTCTACTATGTTTCTCGGATAGTATTTTTTACTGTAAAAAAGTACCTGGAAAAATGTATTTTTTTGTCCTGGAAAGCCTGGAAAAGTCCTGGAATTTTTGTTTGAAGTAACGCTAGACACCCTGCTTTAATGGATACCTAACAATTTAGCTACATTTTCAAAATTTTAGTCAAATTTTTTAATTTTTGATTGTGGAATCCAAATTCCTTTTCTGTGCCCCGAAACCCCTCGTACTGAATCTCATGTATATCTACCAAATTAATAAAATTTTCTAAATTTCAGTAAAATTTTAAAATGTTGACCCCTGCTTCGTGTTTTGCGCCCAGAAAATCCCCTCGTACTAATTTTTATTGAAAATCTACCAAATGTTTAAGATTTTAAAAATTTTTGTCTAGTTTCGAAATTTTGAATTTTGACCTTAAATTTGTATTCTGAGACTCGATCTAACAGACGGAGCGCGCACGACATTGGCATGTCATTTTGGGGTTACGTTGGTTTCTACACTTGACCGATTAGAATTTGTTTTTTCAGATTTAGTGATTGACAGATGATTCTCATTTCGAGCCTATTTCAATCCACAAATCGACCTTATTTTATTAGATTGGCGGATCAAACTGAAGTGGGATTGTTTTGTTGCGTGAACTGTTTTAATACCGAATTAATTTCTAAATCGAATCCCAGTTTTTACAGTGCATTTTTACTCTCCAACTTCTGGCGCTCGAAGTTAATTTTATCCCACGGTATCCCCCCCTGAAAAGTTTCTTTTCTACTTGTTCTTAACATTTTTCTCTCAGCTTTATAAGAGGTTATGTCAAGTATTCAAATGTGTCGAATGCAGTCCCGCCCGCGTAAATTACGACCGACATCTTTGATATGTATTATACATAGTTTTCTACAATTTTCTACGTTTATTAAGTCGTTTATGTATTATACGTAGAAAACCTCGAGCGACATGTCACAACCCATCTCTGCTCTAGACTAAATACACTTGTGGCCTTTATATTTAAAATCAATCATTCATTTTTAAAGAGTAAAATCCAATAATTATTCGCTCTCGAACTCTAAAGCACTTTTTTGTGAACCAAAAATTAATTTAATTAATTCTACAATGATGATTTATCACAAAAAATTTATTTAAACCTTTAATAATTCCAAAAAGCGCGTTATTTACTGCCAATGAGACTGCCGATGCGACGCATGCGCAGTACAGTTGGGGAGCCGAATTGAAAGCACTGCACCTTTATTCGGTTTTTCGTTCTATTTTGCGTGTTATTGCGCGTTGGTTAACGATCACGTGACATATAGATAGCTGTTCTGTCTGCCGGCCTATACTGGCCGTAACACCCCTACCCCTTTTCCAACGCCTCGTGGGGGCGGGAAGGCACCCCTGTGACAAGTCACAAAAATAATGCAAGGTAACACCCCTACCCCTTTTCCAACGCTTCGTGGGGGCCGGAAGGAACCCTTGTGACTGTTCACAAAAATAATTTGAGGTAACACCCCTATATATATACCTTTGGAAAAAGCTTAATAAATCGATATATCGATTTAAAACCTTCAGATTCGTGTTTCTCGCCAAAAAACCTATAGGAATCCGCTTCAAAACTTTGTTGCCACGGATATCGTAATCTTGCCCATAATTACAGTATTAGCAAATTTTTCGGCACAACTACCCAAATGGTGGAAATAGTCTAATGTTGGCCAGTTGAAAGCAGTGAAATTAATTAAGTGCATTATTTTCAGGCTGACTAGACAAATGTTGAAAATAGGCTAGTCGTCCCGAATTTCGGTGTGATTAACATTTTTTGTGATTTTTGTCTAGTTAAAACGAGAAATTTCATAAAATGCATTATTTTCGGGACGACTAGCCGAATGGTGAAAATAGGATTGTCAATTTTGGTAATTTTGGTCTAGTTAAAAACAGTAGAATTAATATACTGCATTATTTTCGGGATGGCCAGCCAAATGGTAGAAATAGGCTAGTCGTCCCGAATTTCGGGATGACTAGCATTTATCTTGATTTCCGGCTAGTCGTCCCGAAATTCGGGACGACTAGACGCAGCCTATTTTTTAATGAAATTGAAAATGCCTACATTGATATTACATGCCCGATAAATTAAAAAAGTTATTTTCTTCATAACGAGCGTTCTATAGGTATCATTATTGGGTCCCTATCATCTCACAGGCGGCAAGTCTCTATGCGGCTAGTCACACTGCGGCATCTCTCACCAGTGGAAAAGGATTCGACCAATATTATTTTTGTGGCCAGTCACAGGAGTGCCTTTTGTCCCCCACCAGACGTTGGCAAAGGGGTAGGGGTTTGACCAATATTATTTTTTTTGGCCAGTCATAGGGATGCGGTGAGAGATGCCGCAGGTGTGAAATGCCGCAGACTAACTTGCCGCATGTGATATGATATGTCCCCTCATTATTTTGATAATTTTCCAAAATTATTCATTCATCTCGAATATGATAAAAATATTGATTTTTAAAAATTCTAATGTTACGTTCTCTCTCAATCGAGAGAGAGAAGGAAAAATATTTGTGATTGTGATGCGTTGTTCGGTAGTTTTAACACGATTCATCTACTTTTGAGAGGCGACTCTGTACGTCTTCTTAAAAGCCAGAATTTCACAGAAAAAAATGTGATCTTCACAGCGATTTCAGAGTAATCTTTACGTGCAACAAACACTCACTTTACATTTTAAGATTTACACACTAGATTGTAAATGGTTACCATGTCAACCCTGTTGAATCTTGTTTTATTTTTATTCAAAAAATTCAACTTCAAGTACTTGAGAATTACCTGCAAGAAAAATTCACTTCGGTTTTTTCTGAGTTGTTATGTGGAATTTTTCCGTATGCTGCGTAGATTAGCCGCAAAATATAATTTTTTATTTCTTCAGAAGCGTAATCGTCATTAAAAAGAAAAGCATGGTCAAAAATTCATCGCGATTAAAACAATAATTATAAGTTTTAGCAGAAATTGGTCTGCAGTAAGTTTGTAGATCTTGTTTAGATATATAAGTTTCGTTCTTGTGGGTTCGTTTCACACAATACAACTGATCCTAAGACGAAAGTGATTAACGTCAATAATAAAATTAGTTTGCACGAAATAATAAATATTTATTCAAAAAACGCTACAATTAGGGTTGTCGAGCGAGATACATCGATAGTATATTTCAAGTACTGTGACTACGACGGCTAAATATCGGACACGACTGACTCCTCGAATCGGGGGAAAATAAGTCGATACTGACTGTCCCTCACACTGTTGCCGATGAGTTATTAGAGGAAATACAAAAATTTATCAAATTTTACAACGCCGAATCTTGACATTCGACAATGCCCTACAGGCCGTCTACGGATTCGAACTTGTAACATCTTCTACTGCAATTAACATTGATTGTTTGAACGTGACTAACTGCTGCATTCACGTATCATTGAAAACGAAATTGGAAGTGAAAGTTACTTGAAATTTGAACGGAAAAAATCATGTACAATGTAATTTTCCGACAACTGCAGGATATAATATTTTACAAATTAAATACACTAAAGTGACAGAAACATTTAGGGATAGGAAGATATTCGTGGTGTAAGGAAAGACGTCTACTGGTCGCCATTGTTCCAAAAGGACTAACCGCTTGATGATTCTCAGTGAGACAGAAAAAGCAAGGCTTAGCAGGTGTCAAGGGCTGGCGAGTGGAAACAAGTATCCATGGTTCTCGTGGTAAGGTCGCAGACCGAATGGATCTGTGTTTTTTTTTTTTTCTTTTTGAAAAGGTCGAGGAGGGGGAATCTTCAAAAGACACCCACTGAAGGGTAGTGTCGGATTCGCAAAGTGCGCCTACCGACTAAAACCCCTCCTCGCTGGTTACCAACCTTGAGGTTATAAACCAAAGATGAGAAGAGTGGAGAATGGTGGTCCAAGACAATTGAACAGTAAGGACTCTCGCGCTAGAAGCGAAACACGCAGAAGTGGAACACGGAGAAATGGATCTGTGGTTGAAACATGCAGCCTTTATGCAGACACATGTCGCAAGCGCGCTGGAGCTCGGTCTGGTGGGGCGGCTTGTTCCTCATTGGTTCCCGAGTCTATGGAGGGAAATGGCTTTGTGTGGCTTTCCCTACTTAGTGGGATTTTGAAGCCAACGCTCCAATCAGATCTTTCATTGAGCTACTGTCCTTACATGCCGTGCCTGACGCCTGCTCTCGCCTTGCTTTACATCATCCATATGACGCAAGTATAATACTATTATAATAGCAACAAAAATATATTCGCAATAAGAAATAATAATAGTTATAACGTAATTTCTATAAGATTATGATCCATACTATAGAACAATAAAATTGCTATAAAATAAAACAAATTTCAATTATGAATGTCGTAAATTTTATAATGCTGAGACTTTGCAATTCAACGCGGAGAAAAAACTCCGGGGTTTAGCGCAAGAGAGTTCAAGCTATTAACACATGGGCTATTCATCAGGCGCATATCGCAGGCGTCTCTTGCTTTATTTCCAAAAGCCTACACGGACTTTTTCAGTGAGTATCCTTGCAATTTGCCTTTAGGCCACCCCTTCTGTCTGTTGACACGTTTGCACCACTAAATGTTCACAGGAGGCGTGGCCCAAATGCAAATCCCAAGGGAACTCACCAAAAAAGTCCGTGCAGGCTCTTGGAAATTTTGCTCGCACTCTTGGAACTAATGCATGACAAATATTTACGTGATAATGCCTAGATTTTTCTCCCCGCGAATATATAAATATATTAGATCACAATGCAGTGTAATAATTATAATTATGGCTTATAACCGACGACCTAAAGACGTCGGACTATTAACGACTGAAAATATAATTTGAATTGTTGAACCAAACCTGCCTTATTGAACATACTTATTTAATTCAATGAATTCAGGGAAGGAAACTTCTCAGAGATATCGATAGTTGGTCAGGTTACCAATATGTTACAAGGAAATCATGATATAACAGAAAAAAAGCAATGTAAATATAGAAAAATTAGATGATTGATAAACATATTGGCTAGCGTAAAATAAAAGATCACTGTTTCATTTTACCTCTACCGATCTTCAATTTTTTTTGTATGCAAAGATTATCCCCAGAATTTTTACCTGAAACTATTTTTACCTTTGGTTTTTTTCTGTGAACTATCATATACCCAGGTACATTGCAGAACAATAGCAGTGGACAGGCCAGGTTCGTTGAGGCAAAAATTGAGAAAAAATGGAAGATTCTCAAATCTTTCTAATCATCGAGAATAAACTTATAAAACCCATCAGCACGAAACATTCCAACTGGCTTGAATTTGAAACTTACAAAATCATTTTTCTGGGGTTGGAGTAATGGACAAAAAAATTGTGGACATCCTGTTGCAGCTGTAAGAGAAATTATTTATTAATTAATTCAACGATTTGAAAAATTATCTATACACAAAATTTGAGCAATGGTTGTTTGATATTAACATGTGCCTTTATAGTCTGAGCATCGGCTAGTTTTTTGTCGTTTCAACTACAGGTAGAGCGTCACTGAAATCTTGCCGAAAAAGGTTGAAAAAATCATTTTTGCCTATATTGAACCTTCTAATTGCATCATGGAGCAGAATGTCTGGCAGGAAAATCAAAAGTTAAAAAATGCTCAGAAAATTATGAAAAAATACAATCTTTTTTTTATAGGTTGTCACGTTAACTCTTGAACTATTTGTTACATCAAATTAGCAGAGAGTTTCAGAATGAATATCAAAACAAATAATAACCAGATTATTTGAATGAACATAAAAATTTGCAGTATTTAGAGCTTCCACATATTTGGTTAAAAATGTATGTTTTTCGTTGAAGATTCGTCTTTTTTGGTAGAAATTGAAAGATTTAATTAAAAATTCATGTATTTTGTTGAGAATTCGTTTCTTTTAGAAGAAAAATCTTTTCTGTCGATAATTCATCATTGTGTTTGAAAATACAACTTTATGGCAGAAAATTTCAGTATTTCTCTGAGAATGCGTCCTTTTTAGTAACAAATTATTCGTCTGAATTGAAAATACAACTATTTGGTTAAAAATCCATGTATTTTCTTGAAAACTCGTCTTTCTTGTTATAAAATTAAACTTCTTGAAAAAAATCCAACTATTTAGTTACAAATAAATGCATTTTGTTGGAGATTTGTCGTTTTTGGTTAAAATCAATCTTCGTTTTTGGAAATTTATCTTTTTCTGAAAATTCAAATATTGCGCTAAAACTTCATGTATTCTGTTAAAGATCGTCTTTTTTGGTAGAAAATTGAACTATTTGAATGAATGTATTTTGTTGGCAATGTTTCTTTTGCAGCAAAAAATTATTATTCTTCGTTGAAAATTTATATTTCTGGTTAAAAATTCAACTATTTGGTTGAAAATTCACATTTTTGTCACAGGAAAAACAAAATGTAATCTTTACAGCGATTTCAGAGTAATCTTTACCTGCAACCAAAATTAACTCCACATGATAAGATTCAACCACCACATGGGAAATGGTTACCACGTCAACCCTATTATATCTTGTTTTTTTTCGATGCGAAAAAATTTAAATTTATCTACTTGAAAACTATCCGCAAAAAAAATTCACTTCTGTTTTTTTCTGTGGTAGAAAGCTGGCGTATTTGTGTTGAAAATTAACCTTCGATTAGAAAATTCTACTGTTTTGTAAAAAGTCCTTTCTTTTAGCCTGAAAATTCCAACGAATTGTTGAAAAATTGCACTATTTGGTAGAATATTAAGCTTTCTTGTATAAAATTGATTTATAAATTGAAAATTAATTTTTTACTATAAGCATTTGAATATTCTATTTTAGGATAAAAATTGATCCTTTTAATTTAACAAATTAAACTATTTCTTGAATGTTTACGTAATTTGTTGAAAATTCGATTTTTCATTTGAAATGTATCTCCTTGATAGAAAATTCAACTATTTCGTTGAAAAATTGTGTTTTTTGTTGAACAGTCCTCTTTTCTGGCAGAAAATTTATTATTATTATTATTATACCATTGATTTATGTAAATAAAAATGTATGTGCTTTGTTGAAGATTAGTCTCTTTGCTAGAAAATTATTTTTTTATTTGAAAATTCGTAAACTTGAAATCTTCTAATATTTGTTCTAGATTATCTTTTAGTTATTTAAATTATCATTTTTACCATACGAATAGCGAAACTTCGTTCCATCGTATATTCCAGTCGGGTCTGTAAGTCCTTTACGAAACAGAACACTAGTCTGAGGAATGACCTGGGGAATTTTGTTTGTGTCCACACCTGGTTGTAAAAGAAAAGTATATTTATTCCTTAATTTACATATTCCAAAAAATCACTAACTTAGTACTTCTCAGGATGGGGAGGATACGCAGGCGCAGCTAAAAGAAAAATTAAATTTAAAAGCAAAATATAGAAAGGAGTAACTTGATATCATGGCTCTAATAAGTGAAAGAAGATTTTCTATTAGAAAATAATTGAAATAGGACAATATTCTTCTTTCTGTTTTTCCACTGCTTTGTACAAAATCGGACGCAAAATACCGAAAAATCACCGAGAAAAGTTCCGAATTTCCCGTCTTGGAAAATCCATAGAAAGTCCATAATTTTAGTTAAAAAATCAACTTTTGGTAAGAAAGTTAAAATTTTTGTTGAAAATTTATATTTTTAGGTCGAATATCTAACTCGTTTATAGAAAACTTATCATTTTGAACTGCAAATTTAACAGTTTATTACAACATTTAAGTTCTTCTTTGAAAATTCAATTTTTGTTGAAAATGTATATTATCGGATTAAAAATTAGACTATTTTGTCAAAAATATGTTCGTTTTGCATGAAAATTCAACCAGTTGGTGGATAATTCAACTGTATTGTAATAAATTTGCTTTTATGTGTTGGAAATTATCAATTTTCAATGAAAAATTTACTATTCCATTTGTGTTAAAATGCGATCCTCTTTCGACCAAAAATCCAATCGTTTGATTAGAAATTCGTCAACTTTGGTGAAAAATTAACATGTCTCGTTGAAAATTCAACTATTCGGTTAAAAATGTATGCATTATGTTGTAAATGCATCTTTTTTGGTAGAAAATCAAAATTTTTAGTCAAAAATACAACTGCTTGGTTGAAAATTAATCTGTTTTGGTTGAGGATTCAACTAATTTGCTGAAAATTTGTCATTTTAGGTTGACTTATAATGTCTTTTATTTAAAAGTAAAAATTTTCTTTGAATATCAAATATTATATTTGTTATTGAAAATTGGTCTCTCTACATTTACAGTTCAAATCATTCGTTAAAAGTTAAGCTACTGTCTTTAAAATTCATTCTTTTATGGAGGATTCAAATGTAAGTAGAAAATTCATCTCTTTCTTTGAAAATTGAACTACTTTTTGAAGCGTTCCCTTTTTGGGGGGTATTCATTAATTTTTTCAACATAAAATTTAACTATTTCGTTTGAAATGAGATTTTTTTTTGAATATTCATATTTTCGGGTTGAGAATTCAAATCTTTTGAATAGAATATTCGTCTTCTTGTCGTGGATATTCAACAATTAGAGATTTATTTTTCAATTTAAATTAACTTTTTCAAGTGTACATTCAACTATTACATTTTTGGCTAGACATTTATATTTTTAGTATAGAAATTCAACCCTTGGTTTAAAATGGATGAAGTTTGTTGAAAAATCAACTTCGTGATTAAAAAATCATGTATTTTGTTGAAAATTCCTTTTTTTGCTGAAAACATAAATTTTCTCAACTTAAAATATAACCATTTTATTGGAAAAGAACTTTTTTGTTGAAACTTCAATTTTCGGGTGAGAAATTCTACTCTTTTTGAATAGAAGAATCGTCTGCTTATCTTGAAAATTCCATAGTTTATAGACGATTAATACTTTTATATTAAAATTAATTTTTTCAAACGAAAATTTAACTGTTCCATTTTTGGTTGAAAATTGATTTTTTTAGTTTAAAAATGGAACCATGCGGTTGAAAATTTATGTTTTTCGCTGAGCATTCGTCTTATTTGGTAAAAAATCTTCGTGGTAATTATTGTATTGAAAATTCAACTATTTTGTAGAGAATTCAACTTTTTTATATTACAAATTAATTTTTTGAAATGAAAATTTAACTGCGTCATTGTGGGTTAAAAATTGATCTGTTTAGTTTGAACATTCAACCATTCGGTTCAAAATTTATTTATTTCTTTCAGAATTTGTCCTTCCAGTGAAAAATATATCTTCTTGATTGAAAATTTATCTTTACGACCGAGAATGTAATTATTTGATTGAAAATTCAACTTTTTGCAGGAAGCTCTTCGGTTTAGATTGAAAAATAATGTGCCCTACGGTGGTCCAAAAATGCGTGGGAAAAAGTGTTTTTTTTTAATTTTATGCATTTTTCTTGGAAATTCGTTCGAATCCACATAAAAGTAATTTAATTTTCTTTTAATTACTATAAGTGGCGCAAACCTTAATTATTTGTAACACGTATAAATTATTGTTTTTAGCAAATATCTCTTAGAATAGAGTAAGAAAGTGGCGGTTTCCGAAAACGATTTCCACTTTTAGTCCAATTTCCAATTACGATAACGTAAAACTTAATTAATTTCACAAAAATAATTGTTCTGACATTCATACCTATTCCTCCATTTTTTACATGGAGTGACTTAAAAATTAATTAAATTTAGCCAAAAATTTTCCTTACTTTAATTAATTATGAATTCACTCCAAGTAAAAAAATAGACAAATAGTTGAAAATTTCAGAAAAAACTGGAATTTTCTACTATTATTATTCAAACTTTATTATAATAAAAATAACAATAAGTTGTTTAACCACACAATTTTGTTAACTTTAATTAATTACTTACCTCACTCTGATTAAAAATTTCGATAGAAGTGGGAAATTTTTCCATTTCGTACCAATATTGTAAGATAATATAACTAAAAGTAAAAATAAATTGTTCAAGCAATTATGTTTGTTATCATTAATTAAGTATAACCTTACTCTAATTGACAATTGGATGAAAAAGGGAAATTTCTTTAAAAAACGCGACTTTCAAGTCTATTCTAAGAGAAAATTGCTAAAAAAGATAATAAATGGTTCAAACACTTTTTGTTAACATCCAGTTATCAGTATGGGGTACTATTTTTTGTATTGGAAATAATTTGCATGAAAAAAACCGCAAGAAAATCATAATTATCACCAAAAGGTGCACTTTAGCGTGAAGTGGTTGTGAGCAAATTTGTAGATACATTTTAAGGCGAACAATTTTCTCAAATATAATGTTATTAAAGCTTGTGTCTTTTTTACAAGAAATTATTTTTTTTTAGTATATTTTTATAACAAGAGTTTAGAACAAATTTGTAGATCTTTTTTGGTTGAACAACTTTCGTCTTCTCATTATTTTTGTCTCCCGTGTCCTTCTTACAAATTTTTTTTTTTTTCTTATGTATAACTTATTTTTTACGATTGAAACAAAAACTACACGTTTCATCCAAGAATGAGCAATAACAAATTTTTCAGCTCTTTTTTGGGTGAACAGCATTTGTCAAATTATTTTTTTTTTCATAGTGCATACTTTTCGTGCATAACTTTTGTGAATTCATATTTTTTCGTATCGTGTATAGTTTGACGACAAAATGGATTTTTTTTGTGCAATCAAAATTTGAATTTTCAATTTTCACATGAAATCAAAAAGTTGTTATGATAATCTTATATATGGCTTCCAAAAAGCAACGTTTTTGTTCTCTTGACTTTTTTTCATGTCGTGCGTTGTTTGGCTTATAATTTTCAGTTGCTTTTTTTTTTAATTGTATAACGTTATTAATTTGTTTTTAACGACAAAATTCCTGAGGACAAATTGTCCGAGTTGCCAAGTGCTACGAACAGCCGTACATAGAAATTTGAAATTTTGAAAGGAAGTGGTCTTAAAAATTTTGAAGATGCTCTCTTTGAATTATTATCGTAATAACAGGCAGGCGCACATAAATAAATAAATAAATACATACATACATACATACATACATACATACATACATACATACATACATACATACATACATACATACATACGTACATACATACATGCATGCATGCAAACATACATACATACATACATACATACATGCATGCATACATACATACATACATACATACATACAGACATACATATATACATACATACATACATACATACATACAGACAGACATACATGCATCCATACATACATGCATACATGCGTTCAGACAGATTCGTAACAACCTATATTTTGGATTCAGAAGGTCTCAAATCGTGGACATTTGACAAAAGGGGGGGCTCAAATTTTACATAAATCTAATACTTTCTCTGATGAGAATGTAAAAAAATAAAACGTTTGAGACAGAATTCCCTAATTTTTAGTCTAGATTGTATTTTGATTTTTAAATGATCGTACTCACGTTTTGATTGGATATTGTCGGTTAAATAAAACTTTCCATCATAGTATATTGCACCAAGGTTATTATTCATATCGTAGACAGGTACAGGAGAAAACTCACTAGTCGCTGGCAATCTTACTGGCGATGTCGGCTGATTATTTGCTGGAAGCACAAATATATGGATTATTTATAAACGAATCTGTACAACGAACCTTAAATTTTTATATTTTTTTATGAACTGAAGAGTCCACTCATTTCCTGATTCCCCTTTATTCCTACTTCTGAAGAATTCTTCTTTTTCCCATGTTTTCAAGAAACTTCCCTTTTTCCCATTTTTTTCAAGGAACTTCCCTTTTTCCCCTTTTTATCGTTTTCATGTCTTCAGTTGTCTAGTTGAAAAATCAATTATTTGGTTAAAAATTTACGTATTTTGTTGAGAAGTCTTTTTTTTTGTAGAAAATTAATGTCCTCTGTTTAAAATTCGTCTTTCAGGTTGAAAATTCACCAATTTGGTAAAATGTTGAACTCTTTTGTTAAAAATTTACTTAACGGTTCTTAATTCTTCATAATTTCAGTTGACAATTCTTCATTTTTGGTTGAAAATTCAACTGCTTTTTTGAAAGTTCAATTACTTTGTTAAAAATACAGTTTTTTTGATGAAGATTCCTAATTTTAGTCCAAATTTCCTCTCCTTGACTGAAAATTTTAATATTTTTTCAAAATTCGTTTTTTGTGTTTTGAGAATTACAGTTTGAAAAAAGTCTTCTGATTACAAAAGTCTTGGTTATTTACCCAAAATCCTGGTCAGTCTTTCTTTAAACAATTTAAAAAAAAAAATTTCAGTAGGAACAAAATTTTCTTATTCTTAGCACCTCTGAGCAAGAATAAAATTGTTTGCCTTTCGCAGTTTTTTCGATGAATAAACCTTTTGCTATTCACAGTGTTACAAAGAAATGATTTTACAAAATGCTCGAAAATACTTCAAACTTGTACGTTATCTATATCGCCATTAGATCTCTTGAAGACAAAGCGAAGTCTTCTCATAAAATAAAAAGTCCTCTCCATGAACTGTTGTTAAAAAATTGTTTTTTTTTCCAACAGGAAAAATCTTCTAGACATTAATGAAAAATCATCCAGGCCAACCAGTGTTAATATTTTTCCTAAAACATTTTGCAAACCCTATACACTTCATCAATAACATTGTTTATTCCCGTCAACTGTATTGCTGCATTGTTTATACCAATGAATATAAATAAGAACCCTCAATGACTAGAATCTATTTTTCATCATACCTCAATCGAAAATTCGACTTTCGACGCCTGTGGAGCGGGTCGAAAATTGAATTTTCAACCCTGGTTCGTTGCCGTTCGACCTCGTCACGCAATATGCTATTTTTGCAAACAAATTTTTTCTAACGTTCAGTAGATGAAACTGTTCACCCTCGTGACATGTTCTTGTACGACGACCTATTATCTATACACAGACTTTTGAGCCATATTTTCTTTATAAATCTATAAACTCTCTTGAAAATTTTCAATTTTCTGATGAAAACTAGAAATATGTAGATTGGTAAAACATTTTTAAAATTAAAAAATACAGCCTTCATACTGTTTCAATAGATTTAAAAATGTTACACCATCACGCCGTTTAATTAAACTTTCCTATTTTCACTGTGAATAGCAAAAGGTTCATGCATTGAAAAAACTGCCGGAGGCAAAAATGTATATTCTTGCTCAGATGTGCTAAGAATAATTTTATAAGAAAATTTGGTTCGTAATGGAATTGTTGAAAAAAATTGTTTAAACAAAAACTAACCAGGATTTTGGAAACATAACGAAGATATTCGTAATCAGAAGACTTTTTTCAAACTGTAATTCTTAAAAAACAAAAAGAACGAATTTTCAAGAAATATTTAAATTTCCAATCAAAGAGAGGAAATTTGGACTAGAATGATGAATCTTCAACAAAAAACTGCCTTTTTAAAAAAAGTAATTGAACTTTCAAATAATGTAATCTAATAATGTACATCTTAATTATTGTTTATTCCAAACGCCAAGAAAATTAGGGTTAAGTTTGAGTTTATTTTATCGTATTATCGAATGAAATAATAAGTTCCTCTGAGTAAATTAATATACGGTCAAATTTATTTATTTTCAATTATAACAATTGTACCTTTACTTAGAATAATTGGAATCCTGTAGGATATTTGAGGTAGGATTATATGATTTTAAATGCAATCATTTGGAAATAAATAATGAAATCTTGATGGAGAGGGCGAGTAAAATTCACTAATTTCATTGCCGTGCCTAAAATTAAGAAATATTCGAAGCTCCAGCCGAGATAACTCTGTACCAACAAAAAACTTTGCTTAGAACAAGTCAATATTTTTCAAGATTGTACAACTCTGAAGCCAAAGAATTTAAATTTTCAAATGTATGAGTTTATATACAAACAAATTGACCCGAATAATTTTCTAGCAGAAAAAGTTTAGAATTATAATTAAATACTCAATGATTTCAATTTCGGCGCGGTCAATATTAAGCTACTTAAAAGCTGAAGTGTTTTAGGTTGGATAATCAATCAACAGAAGCTTTAGAAATAAAATAACATCATGCGAAAAAACTGTAGAATTGGGCGAATCACAAATCAAAGCGTATTTGCGTCTAGCATGTGTTAATATACATATATTAATAATGGATAAAAATAAGAATAAATAATATATAATACATCTACTTAACAATATTTTGTTTATCATCAATTGATGTGACATTTCAGTATTTTTTTTCCGTAGAATATAAACCTGAAGGCGAAAACGTTCTATTTTTTCGCGTTTTCAGAAAAAGGAGTTTAAGAAGTGGAAAAACCCATGGCTGTCTCTGAAACCTTGTATTAAACAAAACAGAAATTCTAAAGGTTTTCAATAGAGCTGAAATTGAAGCCGTATGCATGTACCGTAACCTATGTTTTCGAAAATGAACTTATATTTTTTTACGTTTTTGCACGGTCTTTTGGTTGAAGATTTCTAATTTTAGTTGAAAATTCAACTGTTTTGTAGAAAATTCATTATTTTGGTTTGAAAATTCAGCAATTTGGTAGAAACTTCGAGTGTTTGTTCGGAAATTTAATTTTTCCTGATGAAAATGTATATTTTCTGGTTAAAGTTGGACTGTTTTGTAGAAAATGTATTTTTTCAGATTGAAGATTCAGCAGTTTGGTAGAAAACTTAACTATTTGGTGGAAAATTCAACTTTTTAGCAAAAAAATCGCTTTTCTTAGTTGAAAATCACTGCTTTACAATGCAAATTTTACTATCCAATTTGGGTTTGAAAATCGATCCTTTTTCGATCAAAAATTCCACTATTCGATTAAAAATTCATGTAGTTTGTTGAAAAATCAACTTTTTGATCAAAAACTTATGTGTTTTGTAGAAAATTGCTTTGTTTGGGTTAAAAACTAATTTTTTACCTAAAATATAACTATTTGATTGAAAAATAACTTTTTTTTCGGAATTTAATATTTTTTGGTTGGATGTTCAACTATTCTGTAAAATATTCGTTTTTTTATATTGAAAAAATTTTTAAACGAAAATATAACTCTTCCATTTTTGTTTGAAAATGTTGTTTTTAGTTTAAAAATGTCTACTATGCGGCTAAAAGTTCATCTAATTTGATGAAAATTCATCTCTCCTGGTGAAAATTTAATCTTCTTGGTTGAAAATTCAATTACTCTGATAGAAAAGTATGTATTTAGTCAAAAAATTAAATTTTTTTAAAAAAACCTTCTTGGTTGAAACTATAAACATATGGTTAAAATTTTATGTATTTTTTGGAAATTCGTCTTTTTTTAGTAAAAAAGAAATTTTCTTACTGAATATGCAACTACTGTATTAAAAATTCAACACGTTTGTAGAAGATTAAATTCTTTTATATTAAAAATTAATTCTTCTACATGACAATTTAATTGTTCTATTTTTGGATACGAAAGGATCTTTTCAGTTTGAAAAGTCAACTATCCGGTTGAGAATTTGTGTAATTTTTTATGGCAAATATAATTATTTGATTGAAAATTCAACTTCTTTGAAGAGAGTTCCCGATGGGTTTAGCTTCAAAAATCCACTATTTGGTTCAAAATGTATGGATCCTGTTGAGAATTCGTCTTTGATAATAGAAAATCAATCTTTTTGCTTGACAATTCATCCTTTTTTAAACGAACGTTCTACATTTTTTATGCATTTTTTTTAATTGACTGAAAAATCTTTCTTTGTTGAGGAATCAAGTATTTTGTTAAAAATTCTTTTCTTTTGGTCTTACGGTATTTTTTGATAACCCTTGCATTTTACGAAAAAAATTTGATTGGTGAAAATTACGATAGATAGACATAGATAGATAGATCAATATTGAGGGTTCTATGTCGCCCAATACAAATTAGATATAATTTTTTCAAAACTGAAAATTCAGCCTCCAATATGCCAAGACACAAAAGTCAAATTTATGCTCGACGTCAGAAAATTGAAGAAAAAAAATTTAAAGATACAGACGAACTAGCCACAAATTAGAGTGAAAAAAGAATAAAAAATCAATCGTTTCCGCAAATACCGTTTTTTCAACTTAATTTGGAAACTGAAAAAGACACAACTTTTTTCGTAGTGGAAAAAGATGCACAATAAAATTTAACATCCAGGTAAAACTACAATTAAAATTTTTAACTTTGTTTGAAAGCCTTCAAGGATACTTCTGTTCTCACAAGTGAAAATTTTATGTGACCTTAATGCATACGGGCCCTCAATTATGAAAAAATCGATACGTTTAAGAATTTCCCGATTTTTCGTCTAAATTGTACTTTAGTTCTTAAATTATCAGTCTCACCTTTCATTTTCGGTCCGGTGAGAATTGGATAACGCTGACCATGGAGCTGACCATTAACTGTTATGGTAGTTACTAGATTAGTATGTGGATCGCGCTCATAATGAGAAATAGTTAGATCAAGGTCCCTCATTGCCGGTGTCAGCCGACTATAAGCTGGCCACTTCATCATTGAACTTGATACTGGAAGCAAAAATATATGGATTTCTTATCAATGAATTTTTTCAATAAACGCTACATTTATTATTTATTTTTCTGAACTAAAGAGTCCTTAGGGGTCGTCCATAACAAAATTTGCGAATTTTGCGAAATATGGCTCTGCAATGGTACAGTTCAATAATAACTTAATTAATTTGAAAAACACTTTGACATTTCTGACTTCAAACTCATTTCCTGATTCCCCTCCATTCCTTTTTTTTTAAGAATTCTTCTTTTTCCATGTGTTCAAGCAACTTCCCTTTTTAACGTTTTTTCTTGAATCTGAATTGAATTAATAGGATAAATTAAGAAAATCCAACTATTATTGACTGAAAAGTCTACAACGTAACGTTACACCAACGTTACGTCACATTTGTTGTATTATGTTTAAAAACAGAATCGAAGTTTTGTAAAAAAAAAGTTTTCTAAAGTTGAAATATACTCTCAAAATAAATAAAATGATATTTTGATGTAACTCTAAATGCTTCTTGAATATTTTGTTCAGTCATACAAATATTGAAATTACTTAATGTGAGTACTAATAAAAATTCACCAATTTAAATTTTTTTTCCAGTATCATAAAGAATGCAGATTAATATTAATAATAATAAAATATGAAATTTCGAATAACTCTTTTTTGGTGAAAGCTTTTGAATACTTGAATTCGATCTGAAATTAAATCTTGAAAATTGTGAAGAAGAAAATAAGTATTATCAGGGTTTTTTTTTTAGTTTACATGAATATAATTTGTATGAGATTCTTGAGAATATTAAAAAAAGGTGTTTGAATGCTTCAGATCTTTAAAAAAAGAATCTAGAAGACTTTGAAAAAAAAAATTTCCTCATAGGATTTTGCAAAATATTAGGAAAAATTCGAGACTTTAAAAGATGTTTAGTACCCTTAGAAGTTTGGAAGAAATACAAAAATATTTGATGATATTTTTGGAAATATTTCCAGATCTTAAAATATTTGTAATCTATTTAAAACGTCTTAAATCCCTTAAAATATTTTCAACTGACTCGATTCCTTCTTCAAATTTTGAAAAATCATTCAAAATGTGAAAAATTGCCCTAAAATCTTTCACTCTCATTTTCGTGATATTAAGAAATCGTTTGAAATTTTCAAGTTTTTTAAGTTACTCTGAAAGCTCATTGAAAGAAAAAATATTTAAATTTCTCACACAAATCTTATGAAAATTCTACTTTTAATCTTTTCATGCTTTCAAAACTTTCTAACATTTAAAAACTATTCGAATTTTTCTGATCTTTTTTTAATTATGCAAAATTATAAAAATTGCCTTGACATCCATCAGATTTTGCTTTGAAAATTTTAGAAATCTTTTGAAATGTTTTGAAATCTTATTGAATATTTTCTTGAAATTGATTTTTTTTTCAAATTATTCAAATTTTTCCGAGGAAAATCTTTTTTTAGTTTTCGTGAAACGTGATATTGCAGGAAATTCATAAATCTCTATCAATAATTAAACAAACTGAAAACAGTCATTACAAGTTATATTCATGCAGTGTCGCAACCAATGAGGTTTTCGACAACAATGTGTTTGATATTTTCGAGAAATTCAGTAACATCGCTTTTTTTAGATAGGTCATGCAATTAAAAATGTAACGTAATCGGATCAAAAATACCTTGCCCCCCCCCCCAACCCAAATAACAGACCATAACGAAACACAAGTCCCCTTCCCCTTCATTTGATGTTACGTAATATTTGAACGCTCCCTTGATCGAACGTTCGTTTTTTTATGTTTTTGTACTTGCACAATATAATTTTTTCATTTTTTACGTGATATTGAACATTCAATCTTGAATATCACCTAAAATATTCATGCTACGGAAAATACGAAAAGTTAGCTGCAGGATCAGCGCTTGTATCACTGAGTGGTAAAAATTATGGCAAATTAATAAAATTTGTATAACACTATCAATATTATGATAATAATCAACTGACGGGGCATTTAAGTATGCCTTTCTTAGCCAAAAACGTTCTGTCTGTTCGCGTTTTTTAGAAAAGCTTATTATTCTGAGAGTACGTAATATTTCACATTCAGATTTGATATCTATATTATACTGAGTATACTCACCACCAAATTGCAGAATAACCCCAATGGTAAGAGGCAGAGCGCTGATGTAGATCTTCATTTTTGCAGAAAGATTTTCTGAACCGTGAGTGAGACTGTTTGAGAATATTCACGGCTATATAAACCGATTACTATCGGTAATTTGTACATAAAAAACCTTCAGAATTATGAAAACTTCCAATGTGCGTCGACTACGTGGAAGAAGCGTTATGCAATCTTTTAATCTAGAACAAACTGTCAAAATTGAAAACCTCATTTCCTAGACCCTGGACTCCGTTATTCTACAAATGAAACATAGGTGTTGTCACATCTCAAGTACAACTTATTATCAGTACAATCAACTGGATTTGTAAAATCAATGTTTGCCAATTTCTCGTCAAGCTATGAATTTGTGCAATAAAATTAGACTAATCAATTAGAAATGAAAATATTTCTAATAAATTCTATTGAAAACCTTTTTCTATGAAGTACCAAATGGGAATTTTTGAAATAAATTTAAAAAATCCATTTGAACATTCTCACACTTCGCGGGATTATATTATACCATCAATCTCCCATACCTAGAAGTTTTCTAGAATCATTAGAATACTGTGCGCGCTACGGGCGCACTAATGACTTTTTCGTTAGGAAAGAAACTTGGTTTATTCTCCAACATTATGTCCTTACTACCTAAACAATAATATTTTACTAATATTAACTTATCTGCTATCGCTTTGTCTTAACAAAATTATTCTCGAGATTTGCTGACTATTGAGTTTCCTGGGCTTCCGTTTCCTCTTACCATTTCCTTTACCATGATTTAAAAGTTTTATTCAATTTCCTGTCCTTGTATAGGTGTGCGCGATTGGCCTTCCCCTACTGTATACCCCTTACTTTCTCTCATTTCTTCCAGTCTCATCATCCAGCTCACCCCTTGTCTACTTCAATCCAAGACTCACCTTATCCTCTCATCCACACTCTCACCACCTGTTTCATCCCCCGTAAATCTCTCTAAAACATTTCCCCATGATTCTGTCTCGTAATGGCAGACTCTATATCTACTTCCCTCTTCATCCATCCAGTACCTACACGATCTAATTCCCTCTCCCATCCTAAATCGTATCACGTGGTTCCAATTTAATCTCCTTTTTGACCCTTCTTAAATATTCTGGTTCTTCTTCAGCCTTCACTACCTTTTACCACCTGTTATACTTAGATTCCACGATCTTTTCACATCTTTCCTCCGCCTCCTTAATTATCAGTTCATTCTTTAACTCTTGCCATACTCTGACATCTGCTCTTATATCGCATTCTCTCCTCCTTTGTTATCTCTCTTTCTCCCACCTTGATCCTTCTGTGTTACCCCTAGTCTCTTTGTTTACTACTTCCCGTAGACACGCTTGTGCTATCCTGCTTCCTTCCCCGCTCTTTAGTTTCTCCTCAAAGTTCCATGCTCTTTTCATTTGTCTAATAACCATTTTACCTCTACTTAATTCCTCCCTCAACATATATCCTGGACAGCTTCAGCTCAGTCCCATAACCTATCTCAAGAATCTCTCCTGCATACTTTCCATCCTCTTGTGCTCCTTTCATCCCCAGATCTCCACTCCGTAACTTAGGACTGACCACACCAAAGCATCAAACATCCACAGTCTCATCTTCCAGTCATCTTTAAACCTTCTCTTCCCTATGCCCCACACCTGCCCCATTACTTTAGTCGCACATTCTATCCTTCTCCTCACTTGTAGTTCAACCCTTCCTTTCGACTCCAACCAGATGCCTAGGAAACTAAGTTCGTCGACCTGTTCCATTGTCTCCCCGTACATCTTTGATTCATATTCTACCTTTGTCCTTCTCTTCCTGCAAATCATCACCTTCATCTTCTTTACATTTACCGTTAAGTCTTTAGTTCTCACATGATTCTCAAACACTCTCATTATGAGACTTATCTTCTCTCGTCATTCGCTAATAAGACTATATCGTCTGCATACGCAAAGGAATATACCTTGCTATTTCTCAAAACCGTCCCCACTTTTCCTTTCTTCTCCAGTTTCTCCTCTAGATTTGCCAAAAAGAGGCTGAATAGTAGTGGGCTCAATGGACACCCGTGCCTAAGCCCCCTTTCACTCCAAAAAATCTTTCCTTTTTGTTTTCCAATCCTCACTCTTATCTTTGTCTCTTCGAATATCTCTCGACCAACCCTTCATCCACCCCCTTCTCTTTCATAACCTGTCATAGCACCTTTCTGTTTACCGAGTCAAATGCCGCTTTAAAGTCTACAAATAAGGCCACTAACTTCCCTTTCTTCCTCCCTAAGTTCCTATTCACTAGACAAGTCAGTGCGTAGATGTTGCCTACTGTTCCCATCCCTTTCCTGAAGCCCGTCTGATTGTGTGGAATAATCCCTTTCTCTTCCACCTCCCTTTCTAATTTCTTTCTGAGAATCTCCGCATATATTTTGTAGCCGACCGACATAGTGTGATTCCCCTATACTCCTCCACCTTCTTGCCCTCTCCTTTCTTAATTATCGGCACCACCAACCCTGTCCTCCATTTCTTAGGCCATCCGTCTCGTTTTCATACCTTATTACATACCTCCCACATTTCTTTTCTCACTCCTCCTCCATACCTCGAAGCCTAGTTCTCAATATTGTCCACCTGTGTCCTTGTTTCTTTCCAGCCTACCTATCGCTCTAATCAATTCCTTCCTACTTATCCCGTTATTGCTATCATCTTGCCCTTCTATTATGTTCCTCTTTCCACCTAACACCTTATTTTCCACTCCTCCCAATAGTCGCTTAAAGTACGGGGTCCACTCATCCATCTCGATTTCCTCATTCAATGTCAATGGACTTGTAAGAGAATGTTTCATCTGGCTGTGTTAATAAAAATTAATAATTATTAGGATCATCATTATGACGTAGAATATTTACAAGTTTCAAAATATGGCCTTCTTATTGTTTTAATAGACCTGAAAATGATAAATAATCGCGTTCTTTGTCAAACCATTCTATTTGACACGTTTTCCATTTCTGTAACGTTCGTATAATAAATATAATGTCTATTCCTAGATAAATTCATGTATTTCAAAAAAATATCCTACTGAATCAAAAATTGTATCAAATTTTTTAACTTTATAGTTTTTGTTAGTTAACAGTAACAAGAAATTAGAAATTCATCAAACAATTTTTTTACTAGTTTTTGAGGTTTTTGAATTATTTGAATGCACACTTTTTTGGATAAAGTTGAATCAGTCTCTTCTAAAATTACCCACGTTCATCAGCCTCGTTTGTGAAATCAATATTTGCCAAGTTTCCGCCAAGCTATGAATTTGTGAAATTTAAGTTGGCTTACAAATAAGAACCAAAAAGATATATGCAAAAATATATTTATTAAGCTTTTTTATAAAGTAACCAATAAACTATTAGAGATAAATTATAAAAAGCCATTGCAGACATTATCAAACTTGGCGGGATTAAATGTATAAGCATAATCCTTATCTAAAAAATAGCTGAGTCACGTAAATCTCAAAAGCATTTTTAACGCATTTGTTGCGTTATTCGAAAAACTCAAAGAAAGGAATGTTGTCAAATTCATACACATAATTAGGAAATGAGCTTTAGTTAAAGGACAGTGACGAACCACGTTAAATTTGTGTGCAGAATAGAACTGAGAGAAATTTAAGATACATCAATGGTAAATTTTATTATTACATTTCCAGTTTAAGTCATTAATTTTCAACAAAGAAAGAGGTACTTTTCAACGAAATAGTTAAATTTTTGACTTAACTGGTGAATCTTTGATAAAAAAAATAAATTCTCAACAAAAAGAGTAATAGTTCATATTTGCACCAAAGAAACATTCGAATTTTCAATGAACAACTGTTAAATGAAGCCGAAAAAATCAATTTTTTAGCGAAAATAGAGAATATATATTCTTGGTGAGAAATTACATTTTGAAAAAAAAAATTAATATTCAAAAAAATTTGTTGAATTTTCAACCCAGAAGATGAATTTTCTACACAAAAAAAATAAACAAATTTTCAATAAAATAGATGCTTTTTCAACTAAAAAAGGTCAATTTTCAACCAAAAATAGAATAATTTAATTTTTGGTCAGAGCAAGATGTTTTTAAACAAATAAAGCAAATTTTCTGACAACAAAATTCGAGAAAAAGTGGAATAGTCGAATTCTTGGTTGAAAAAATTAATTTTCAATAGAAAAAATAATGTTCAACAAAATTAATGAAACTTCAGCCAAAAAGATTAACTATCTACAGAAAAAAAATTTTTTTTAACAAAATATATGTGGTTGGTTTTCGGCTCGTCTCCAATAGAGGGCGCCACCTGAGGGCCGTCGAGGTCCCTCTCCCCGACTGTTGCGCGTCTACTCCTGCAGTAACTCTTCCCACGTCGCCCCGAACGGACGTATGTCGGCGCGTATGTGGCTACGCGGTAGCCACATAGTGTAGTTACTCAGTCCAGTTAATCGCCGTGTGTCACCCAACGCGGACGTGCGGTCGACCGATCCGGATGCTGTAGTGTAGTGGATTGTAGTGTGGTGAAGCCAATGAACTAGTGATCTCAACAACATTTGGCGCCTCTTGTTTCTTGTGCTCTCCAGCCACCCCCTCCCTCCAGCAAATAGAAACATTGATCCTTCGAGCATGATGCAGCTACGACAGGGAGGTGATCGTGGCCTCGGGGGAGGCAGAGACCAGGAGTCATCGGGTGTCGTCAGCAAGAATCGAGCCCGCAGCTTTCCGACTACAAGCCCGACGCGCTGCCGCCTGAGCAGCTCGGCTAGCCGACAGTGGAAGCGGAGACCAGGATCCATCAAGCGTAAGTCGACGGCAGTCTCCGTCATGTAAGTGCATATTCATTACGCATCTTAATTACGAACAATGGACGTGAGAGCGAGGGGCGGGAGAGGCATTCGAATCTGTTTTACGCACAGATCTCGGCCTCTCTGCCGAACAATCTCCCACTCACGGTCGAGAGCATCGCTTATATCGCGGGAGAGGCGGTCGAATCTGTTTTACGCACGGATCTCTGCCTCTCGAACAATCTCCCACTCACGGTCGAGAGCATCACTCATATCGCGGGAGAGGCAATCGAATCTGTTTTACGCACAGATCTCTGCCTCTCTCCCGAACAATCTCCCACTCACGGTCGAGAGCATCACTCATATCGCGGGAGAGGCGATCGAATCTGTCCTACGCACAGCTATCTCTGTCTCTCTTCCGCGCAATCTCCCACTCACGGTCGAGAGCATTCCTCATGTCGCATATCGCACATTACATATCATATTCGGACTTATATATTACTTTATTAATAATTCGCCATTTCTATACTTCTACGCACGCAAAACGCGTTGCAGATACTTCATTACCTCCTCTTCCCTCTTATTCCTCCCTTATTGATTTTATTGTTTTAGTGGTCTCGATATTATTACTGTTACAATTGGCATTGTATATGGCGTTTTATGAACATGTATGCATCTATTCCATTCTCGCCCCCTTCCTTATCTGCCATCTTACTTATTATTTCATCAAGAGCTGCTGTGTTTCTTTGTTCAAATCATTCATTTCATAACCTGTTAAATTCAAGTTCACAGAATTACTGTTACGCATTGATTCAATGATTTCTTGAACTCTTTCTGTGCGGTATCCCCTGAATTTTCGGCAGTCTCTTGCTCAATCTTCTGTTCAGCATCTACAAATGTCACCTGATCTATAATGTTTCAGACTGTCCTGTCACAAACTCTTGGACTATTTTCCACATTCCTCTCTGGTTAATTTCTGTTCAGTTGATCTATATCTTTGATTCCCGTTGGTTTTCTTATTAATGCGACTACATGATTTCTGCAGCTTTTATAATTTTCCCAATCTTCTACGCTTTTCCTCTGCTTGAACTCTCACTCCCTCGATCACACGCGGTCGAGAATTTTCCTATGCATACCTATATCTCCTTCCTTCTTGAAGGAATTATAACTCTACTATTTAGATATTTACCAAGGTCTATGTGTATATTGTGGGGGCATGTGTGCATATATAGACGTCATATAGGTCATATATTGCTATCTCACTATATACTTTCATTTCATGGATGGCTTAATGTGGATGTTCATTTCTATGCTTGTCATATCATGTATCTATTCATATTCATAATTGGATCTTTTTTCTTTGGTTTGGTTTCGGTCGGAAATTCGCCCATGCATGCCTCTATCTCTTTCTTTCTTAAAGAAATTATAGTGCTACTATCGAGACATTTATTGTGGGATATGTGCGTTCTATATACATTACAAGTGTCATGGAGGTATATGCATATTGTAGATTGTTGTATTATTACACATTTTATTCTTTATGGACAAGTTTATGTAGATGTATAATTTCGATTTGGTATACCATATTTCGGGTCTCATTCATAGTCATATATTATTTCTGTGTTGGTCATTCACCATTTTTATTATTATAATGAAATTAGAAACAGTGTAACTCGCAATTGGTGATCAATCTCGCTAGCAATAACTTCAAACGAAGAGCTTCAAAAATCATCATGCCTCACAGTTCACACAGAAATACACAAACTGACTGATAATTCCATAGTAAGATTGACACTCTTCACTGCAATCACGTTCAATAAGTAAAGCTCTTCACGAGGCCACATTAGTATCCAAGATCATTCATTTCAGGCGTCAATCACACAACTAAAACTTTTCGTCACACAGTTCGTAATCATTTCTCTCCACACATCCCTTTTCTGGCATACAACTTCCGCCTCTCCGAAATCCATACATCTTCTCAGGCACGCTCTTGTGTTTCTATTGCTTTTGATATCTTGTCGACGTAGAGTCTCATTTACTTATTTCCGCCATTCTCTCTGCGATCTGCCTCTGGATACGCTGCCATTCACTTTCCTTGGATACACATGTTTCCTTAGTCGTTCTCGCTTCATTCTCTCAACATGACCAAACCATCTAAACAAGGTTCTTGTCACTTGTCAAACAGCATCTCCTCATTACCACATTATTTGAAAATCCTCTCATTACTGCCTTTGTTGATTAGCTCCTCACATTCACCATTTTATCTACTTCTGCGCATGCACACACGCGTGCACATGCTTCACCGCCTTTTGCCTTTGTTCATTGATTATGGCGCATTGGCGGGCGGCATTTGACCCACTGTCTCTGCCTCATCAACTGTCGAGCTGAGTGACGTTTAGCGACGATGTGCCGCAACTATCCTGGAAAATCCGCAGCTGATTGGATACCTGGGCACCGGCGTTCAAGGATAATCGTATGGGACTCATCTATCAGCCCCCAGATGCGGACTACGAGGGAGCAACTCCTACGCAGACATCGAGAGTGCTTCCGTCAGTGCACGCACTCAAATCTACGAGCATCGACGCAGGTTTAGCAGCAGTCAGCCCAACAATAATAGCAGTAGGCCAATGGACAACACAACGTCGTGTCCACACAGGGTGGAACAACAACTACAGCGATGGCTGCTCATCCACATGCAGTGCAAGTCATTCAGCAATCCTCAGCCGCCAGGCATACCACATGCCTGTTTATTCACAACATCGGAGAGCCAATGGGCACTGACACAGCGCTTTCCTTCTCGAAGAGCTTGGAGGACAATTGGAGGTTTTTGCAACTGGGCCTTCGGCTGATAGTATCCTGCAGATGAAGAGTCCCCTGCAGAATCAGATGCAGGAGCTGCAGAGCAGATGAATCAACAGACTAATCGGCCAGATCGATAGTCTAAACTGACAAATCAACAGTCTGACCAGATCAACCAACAGGTGAATCAACAGGTCAACCGAAGATGAATGTCCGGATAGGACAGCAGCAGCAGTCGCAGAATTTCACTCTTCGGAATCAACATCAAATTCAGCAGCAGACACTGAAGGCGTCGCCTCAGCAGAGTTACTCCCAGATCACTCAGATTCAGCTGACGACTCAGCAACAGCCTCTCGCTCAACAGTTCCAAGGAAGACAACAAATGGCAAGGACTGAATCTCGCCGACCCAAGGTTCCGCCTTTTTTGAACTGTCAATCTTCCACCATGGAGCCGACGTTTGCCGTTTGTTCCTGCAGACCGAGCTGCGCTCGAACGCTCGCCCAACTTACTACATGCCACATCATGGAGCATGGTAACGGGGAGATCATCATCGCCGCCTGAGAGTAATCTTAAATGCATCTAGATCTACGTCTACTGGCTACAGTCTCAATGACACACTTCATGCTGGGCGCAAATTGCAAATCAAGTCAAGCCACGGATTAATTCGATGGAGACGCCACAGGCGTGATTGCGGCGCTGAATCCTGCCTGATGCATCGGCAGATTGCGGTGAACGAACAAGACATCGATCGGCAACGCATTGTATTGAGTGCCCGTGAGAATAACCCAGTCGTACACTACCGACAGTCGGCTCTGACTCCTGCCCCAATTCTCTTCGAAGATCGCTTTGTCTACGACCTATCGACGGAATGCAATAGCCTTCGAGAAGCGAGGCAGCTACAGGAGCAACTTATCGGCGGATTTCCTCTCCACAAATGGATCGCCAATTGACTGGAGCTACTAGCCGATTTGGCAGAAGAAGACCGTCTTCGCCCGACCTGCCTTCAACTTTGCAGTGATGGCATCACCAACGAGCTCGGCGTTTGCTGGAATCCGCGGAGTGATTGGGTCCATCTGACTCCCCGAGATTGACTCGCATAGTCCGACCAAGCGTATCATTTTCGACACCCTTGTGAAATTGTTTGATCCCTGCGGTTGGATCGCGTCCGTCACTCTAATGCGAAACTAAATCATACGAATACTACTACGAGACACAAGGTTAAATATTGTAATTGACATTGATCGACTTGTAACTTTCTCAAAGGTTTTTGTGGGTTTCCTTTGAGTTTAGCACGGCATAAGCCGGGGTTTCTAAGCGGCATGGGGCCCACGCACCAGTAGGGGCCTCTCATGACCGTCAAGTCAGAATAAATGAGCGCATGTTGTTAAACGCGAAGTGACGTCATCAGCTACTTCAGTCGAATGAGAGCGTGGAAATTCGGCCTTACGGCGGGCGGCTTGCAGATAATCGTTCAAGGAACGAGGCGGGCGGTATGTTTGGTTTTCGGTTCGTCTCCAACAGAGGGCGCCACTTGAGGGCCGTCGAGGTCCCTCTTTTCGACTGTTGCGCGTCTACTCCCGCAGTTACTCTTCCCACGTCGCCCCGAACGGACGTATGTCGGCGCGTATGTGGCTACGCGGTAGCTACGCGGTAGCCACATAGTGTAGTTACTCAGTCTAGTTAATCGCCGTGTGTCACCCAAAGCGGACGTGCGGTCGACCGATCCGGATGCTGTAGTGTAGTGGATTGTAGTGTGGTGAAGCCAATAAAATAGTGATCTCAACAACATTTGGCGCCTCTTGTTTCTTGTGCTCTCCAGCCACCCCCTCCATCCAGCAAATAGAAACATATGAATTTCCAACCAAATATCAACAAAATACAGAAATTTTCAAACAAATAGTTGAATTTCAACTGAAGAAGACTGATGTGTAAACAAGCATGAAATAGAAGAATGTTTAGTTTACAAAATTGATTTTCAACAAAAAAAAACTAATCGTCAAAACAAAGAAAGGAATGTTCAACCCAAAAGATTAATTTCCTACCAAAAAATATCAACTTTTTACAAAATAGCTGAACATTCAATTAAAAAGGTGAATTAGTCGCCAAGGGGATTAATTTCCTACCACAAAAGACAAAGTTTCAATAAAATGAAGAAATTTCCTACTAAATATTTTTATCTTCAACTGAAGAAGATGTTCAACCAAACATGAAGTAGATAGATTTTCAGTTAAAAAATTATTATAAAAAAATGTTAACAAAATAGTTGAATTTTGGATGAAAGAAAAGATTTTGTAAATAAAGGATGAATCATTAACGGAAACAATACATTTTCAACAAAGTAGTTCCACTTCAAAGTAAGTAGTTGAATGTTAAACCAAGGAATGTTTTTTCGTTGCTATTTAGATTAGCGAAAATCTTTGAAATTCAATAAAATACTGATTTGAATACCATGTTAATCCCAGATTCTCCATTTTTCTTTCCATGAGGTATTCATCATCTTGAAAAATATGGAAAACCACTAAAGTCTGAAGTTGTGAAGTGAAATTGGTCATATTACAGGATCACTACGATTTTGACTGTTATTTTGTTTATGTGAAAAAAGATTTCTTTGAAATCGATGACATAATGTTGGAGAATGAACCGAGTTTTTCTTGTAAAGAAAAAGTCATTATGGCTCGCGTAGCGCGCACAGTATTCTTGTGATTCTAGAAAACTTCTAGGTATGGGAGGTTGATGGTATAATATCATCCCGTGAAGTTTGGTAACATGTTTGTTCAACATGGATTTTCGTAATTTATTTCTTGAATTCTCATACGGTGCTCAATAAAAAAAGTTTCCAATATAATTTATTGTAAATATTTTCAATTCTAATTGGTGCGTCCTTTGATTTCACAAACTCATATCTAAGTTGAAGAGAAATTGGCAAACATTGACATTACAAATGTGGTTTATTGTACTGTTGATAATAATTTATACTTGAGATATGAAAAAACCTGTCTTTTATTTGTAGAAGAACAGAGTCCAGGGTCTATGAAATGAGGTTTTCAATTTCAACAGTTTGTTCTAGATTAGAAGATTTCACCACGCTTCTTCCACGAAGTCGACGCACATTGGAAGTTTTTATAATTCTGAACGTTTTTTATGTAAAGTCATCGATAGTAATCAGTATATATAGCCGTGAATATTCACAAACAGTCTCACTCACGGTTCAGAAAATCTTTTTGCAAAAATGAAGATCTACATCAGCGCTCTGCCTCTTACCATCGGGGTTATTTTGCAATTTGGTAGTGAGTATACTCAATATAATATAGATCTCAAATCTAAATGTAAAATATTACATACTCTCAGATTAATAAAGTCAAACCTAATGAGCTGTAGTTCAAAAGACGCAATCACACAAAGGTGCCAAATTTCCATTTTCAAACCATATTTTTCCACTTTTCTATAAAAACGCAAACAGATAAAACATTTTTGGCTTCAGCTCTTTATTATACTAAAAGAGGCATACTGAAATGTCCCATTAGTTGATGATAATCAAAATATTATCACCCAGTGTTATGAATATTGTAATAATTTGTCATAATTTTTACAACTTAGGTACAAAATCTTATGAAATTAATTTTTATTCGATTTTTATGGTATTTCTTCAAGTGTTCTGACCCGCTGATCCCGCAACTTACTTTTTACATTTTCCGTCGCATGAATATTTTCGGAGATATCCAAGATTAAATGTTTAATATCACGAAAAAAATGAAAGATTCATATTGTGCAAGTACAAAAACATAAAAAAACGAACTTCCGAACAAGAGAGCGTATTATGTATTACGTAACGTCAAATAAAGGAGAAGGGGGTTCGTTACGGTTCGTTATGTGGGGCGTGTGGTATTTTTGACCCGATTACGTTACACTTTTAATTGCTTGTCCTATATAAAAGAAGCGATGTTACTAAGTTCATCAAAAATATCAAACTTTTGATGAAGATTGATGGATTTTCTGTAATATCAAATATGTATATATCAAAATTTCCAAACAAATAATTTTACTTCATCATAAAATTTATTTCTATATGTTTCTAAACATTATGGATAGAAGAGAAAATTTCAATTATGAATGATTGTTTGTAACTGGAAAATAATTCTGTTCCTTAAATTTTCCTACCACACCATAATTTGTTAGCTTTTTTACATTTTCGAAAAGATGAGGAAAATTAAATTATGAGCAAAAACTTATTTTGATGAATTCGAAAGAAATTAGAAGCTTTTTAATAGAAACAGAAACTTGAATTTCGCAGGGTGTCAAGAGAATGAAGAAAATGTTCTTAAAATTCACGAGAAAATTTCAAATGATTGTTTTTTTTATAAATATTAAGAGAATATTCAATAAGACTTAAAAACATTGAGAAGATTTATGAAATTTCCAAATCAAAATCTGATAGATTTCAAGGCAATTTTTATAGTTTTGCGGAATTTGAAAAATTCAGGGAAAATTCGAATAATTTTTGAAGATTAGAAAGTTTTGAAGGTATGAAAAGATTAAAAGAAGAATTTTCTTAAGAGTTGTGTGACAAATTTGAATAATTTTTTTTTCCAAATGAACTTTCAGTGTAAATTAAGAAACTTAAAAATTTCAAACGATTTCTTAACATTTCAAAAATGAGCGCAGAAGGTTTTAAAGAAAAATGTTTTAATTTAATAAAATGAAAAAATCAAAGGAATATGAAATAAAGTCAAGAAATACTCAGAAGATTTGAAGAGGTTCAAACAGAATCATAAACTTAGAAACAGTTCTAAAGATTTCAAGGAGAAACTTTAGAAGCTTTAGAAGATTTTGAAAGGTTTTAATAGGATAAACAAATTTTCTTGAAATTCCTGGGAAAATTTACAAGATTTTGAGCCAATTTTATACATTGTAAATAATATTTCAAAATTTTTTAAAAGAATGGAGTCAGCTAAAAATATTTTTAGGAATTTGAGACGTTTTAAATAGATTACAAACATTTTAAGAACTGCTAACATTTCCGAAAATTTATCAAACATTTTTTTATTTCTTCCAAACTTCTAAAAGTCCTAAATATCCTTTGAAAAGTCTCCAATTTCCCCTAATATTTCGCAAAATCCTGTGGAGAAAAAAAATTCTTTAAAATCTTCTCGATTCTTTTTTGTTACAGATCTGGAAGATTCAAAAATCTTTTTTTTATCAAGAATCTTATAAAAATTATATTTACGTAAATTAAAAAAAACGTGATAATACTTATTTTCTTCCTCTCAATTTTCAGGATTTAATTTCAGCTCGAATTTAAGTATTCAAAAACTTTCACCAAAAAGGAGATATTCGAAATTTTTATATCGTATTATTATTAGTATTTTATTGCGTTTTTATGATGATGAAAAATAGTTTTAAATCATGAATTTTAATTAGTACTCAAATTAAGCAATTTAAATATTTGTATGACTGAACAAAATATATAAAAAGCATTCAGAGTTACATCAAAATAGGAATTTCGACAAATTCGCAAACTTTGTTATGGACGACCCCTAAGGACTCTTTATTTCAGAAAAAATAAAAAAATAAATGTAGCGTTCGTTAAAAAAATTCATTAATAAAAATTCCATATATTTGTGCTTCCAGTATCAAGTTCAATGATGACGTCGCCAGCTTATAATCGGATGACACCGGAACAGAGGTACCCTGCTCTGACTATTTCTCATTATGAGCGCGATCCACATACTCATCAAGTTGTTATAATAACTGTTAATGGCAAGCAATATGCAATTCTGACCGGACCATGGATGAACGGTGAGACCGATAATTTAAGAAATAAAGTACAATTTAGACCAAAAATCGGGAAATTCTCAAACGTCTCGATTCTTTTATAATTGAGGGCCCGTATGCATTAAGGGCACATAACATTTTCACTTTCGAGAACAGAAGCCCCCTTGAAGGCTTTCAAACAAAGTTAAAAATTTCAATTGTAGTGTTACCTGTATGTTAAATTTTATTGTGCACCTTTTTTTTACTGAGAAAAAGTAGTGTCTTCTTCAGTTTTCAAATTAAGTTGAAAAAACGGTATTTTTGGAAAGAATTGATTTTCTATTATTTTTTTACTTCAATATGCGGTTAGTTCATCTGTATTTTGACTGATAGAGCAATCATAATTTAGAAAAGATTTTTGCTTCAAGTTTTTTAAAATTTTTTCTGATGCTGAGCGTAAATTTGAGTTTTATGTCTTGTCATATTGGAAACTGAATTTTCAGTTTTTAAATAGTTAAATCCGATTTGTATTAAGCGACTGAGAACCCTAAATATTTCGATTTTCTTAAAAATGTTTACAATTCTTAGAACTGCTTTTGAGTTTCTGTTTCTGAAATTTCATGTACTTTTCGTCGACTAAATTTTTCTCGTGAATTTATGCAAGGTTTATCCAAAAATACCGTAAGACCAAAAGAGAAGAATCTTCAACAAAATACTTGTTGCCTCAACAAACAAAGATTTTCCAGTTAATAACAAAAGAAAATCATCCAAAATGTAGAATTTTCATTTGAAAAAAGATGAATTCTCAACCGAAAAGATTAATTTTCTACTAGCAAGGACGAATTCTCAACAAGATCCATACATTTCGAGCCAAATAGTGGACTTTTTCAAGCTAAACTTATCAGGAGATCTCTTGAAAGAAGTTAAATTTGCAATAAAATAATTATATTTTCAATAAAAAATTACATATATTCTCAACCGAATAGTTGATTCTTCAAACTGAAAAGATCCATTTGTATCCATGAATAGAAAAATTCAATTTTCATGTAGAAAAATTAATTTTTAAATAAAAAAATTGAATGTTCTACAAAAGTAGTGAATTTTCAATTCAATAATTACATATTGAATAAGGAAATTACTTGTTCATTGAATAAAGACGAATTTCCAAAAAAATACGTAACATTTTAACCAAATATTTGCAGTTTCAACCAAGAACGGTTAAAAAAGTAGTTAAATTTTCATAAAATACATACTTTTCTATCCAAATAGTTGAATTTTCAACCAAGAAGATTAAATTTCCACCATAAAAGACGAATTTTCGTCAAATTACATGAATATTAAACTGAATAGTTAAAATTTTTAAACTAAAAAAAAAATTGTAACCAAAAATGAAACAGTTACATTTTCGTTTGGAATTTGTTTTTAATATAAAAAGACGAATCTTTTACAAAATAGTTGAATTTTCAACCCGAAAATAAGAAATTCCGACAAAAGAAATTCCTTGTCAATAAAATAGTTATATTTTAAGTAAAAAAAAGGATTTTAACGCAAACAAAGCAATTGTTAAATAAAAAAAAAAGTTTCTAACCAAAAAGTTGAAATCGCAACAAACTACATGAATTTTCAATCAAATAGTTGAATGTCTGTAATACAAAAATCAATTGTATTTTCTATTTTTCTATACAAAACAGTTAAATTTTCAACCCGAAAATAAAAAATATTCACACAAAATTTTATTTCCAACGAAGTAATTAATTTTTATGTTGGAAAAGTTAATTCTTACCCCCCCCCCCCCCCCCCACACACAAGAGAAGCTACAAATATTAGTCCAATTCTCAAACGAAAAAATCAATTTTGAAGGAAGTTGTTCAACTTTTAACCAATGATTTGAACTATAAACCCAACAAGATGAATTTTCAATACAAATATAATATTTGATATTCAAAACCAAAAAAATGTTTATTTTGAAAAAGAAACACAATATAATTGAACTGGAAAAATGGATTTTCAGCAAAATAGTTGCATTCTTGACCAAAAAATAATCATATTCAACGAAACAGTTGCAATTTTACCTGAAAGATGCGATTTTCTACCAGAAAAGGCAAACTTACAACCAAATAGTTGAATTTCTAATCGAAGAAGGATCAAATCTTAATTAAAAATTAAATAGTTGAATTTTCATTGAAGAACAGCAATTTTTAACTAAGCAAAATGAATTTTCTACTGAACAGTTAAATTTTCCATCAGATAGTTAAGTTTTCTACCAAAGTGTTGACTTTTCAAGCCAAAAGGATACATTCTTCACAAAACAATTCAATTTTTGACTAGAAAATATTAATTTACAACAGAAAAAATTAAATTTCCAAACAAACACTTGAATTTTCTACCCAATTGCTGAATTTTCAAGACAAAATGATGAATTTTCTGCAAAACAGTTGAATTTTCAACTAAAATTAGGAATCTTGAACCAAAAGAACAATTTTCAATAAAGTACTTCAACTTCAACCCAGAAGTAGAATTCTCAAAATGAAAAGATGAACTTTTAACAAAAATTTTAATAATTTGTCTCAATTTTCACCACTAAGTTGCAAAATTTCACGAAATTCATGTTATTCGATTTTTATGGTAATCACATATTGTGCACGTGCAAATTATTTTTTTAAAACTCAAATGTCCCATCAATCGATGATGAACAAAATATTGTTACGTACATTATATAATATTTATTCTTATCTTTATTCATTTTTATTATATGTATATTAAGAAATTAAAATCGTTCAGTATTTAGTCATAATTCTCAACTTTTTCTGTTACAAAATTATTCAGGTTAATTTGTTATTGAAAATTTCAATTTGTTTGGCTTCAGAGTTGTGCAATCTTGAAAATATTGACGTGTTCTAACTGAAGCTTTGGAAAATAAAACGCTGAATCACCAGAAATCTGTGCTGCGCGAATATTTGTTCAAACTGGGAGCATGTGTCATATCACAAAAATAGTTTTATATAAACATTTTTTGTTGATCTAGCGTTGTTTCTACTGAGGCTTTGAATATTTCTCAATTTTAGGCACGACAATTATTGAATTTTATTTGCCTTTTCCATCAATATTTCATTATTAACTTCCATATGAATTTTAAAGATTGGACTTTTGAAAAGTGAGCCACTAACAATTAGTAGAAAACTGCTAATTCGAGTAGTCAAGATATTTCCCAATTCAATAGTGAAGAGCAACTTATTTGTTAGTAAAAATAATATGAACTTATTTAGGACTGTATATAATAATTTTAAAAAGTTGCAAACATGGAAAACTTAAAAAATATAAAAGGTTAATCAAATTAAGCAAACGACGATATGGTGTAATATTCTTAACTCTGTCAAATAATAAGGTCATATTGTGGAATTCTAAACGAATCGTCTAAACGTCTCCAATTCAAAAACATTGTCTTCGGATCGTTTGAACAAAGATAAGAAAAAAAGCAGAATTTTTTACATGTTGAAATAACCAGAAATCGATAAACGCCAAATTATCTTGAATTGAATATTAAAAACTAATTTCACTGTTCGTGAACTTCCATAATTTTAGTTGAAAATTCTTCTTTTTCGGTTAAAAATTCAACTGCTTTTTTAAAGTTCACTTACTTTGTTCAAAATACAGTCATTTGTTCAAGATTCATCACTGTAGTTCAAATTTCCTCACTTTGATTGAAAATGACTATACATTAACTATGCATATTCAGGATCACCATCCGCTACTTTTTGTCAGAATTTCGTTCTCGATTTTCAAAATGTTTTACCAATCTACATATTTATAGTTTCCATTAGAAAATTTAAATTTTTCAAGAGAGTGTATAGATTTATGAAAAAGGTATGACTCGAAAGACTGTGAATACATAATATGTTGTCGTACTTGAACATGTCACGAGGGTGAAAAGTTTTATCTACTGAAAGTAAAAAAAAATGGTTAGAAAAAAATTATATTCTGGTCATTGAGGGTTTTTATTTATACTTATTGGTATACATAATGCAGCAATAAACTTGACGGAGAATAAACAAGGTTATTAAGGATGGGTATAGGTTTTGCAAAAAGTTTCAGGACGAATTATAACACTGGTTGGCCTGCATGTTTTTTCATTAATGTCTAGACGATTTTTCCTCTTGGAAAAAAAAAAACAATTTTTTAAAAACAGTTCATGGAGAGAAGTTTTTATTTGATCAAAAGATTTCGCTTTGTCTTCAAGAGATCTAATGTCGATCTTAATAATATCATTCTTAATACCTCTGAACAAGAATAAAATTGTTTGCTTCTTGCAGTTTTTTTTATGCATCAGCCTTTTGCTACTCACAGTGTAACAAACAGATGATTTTTTTACAAAATGCTCGAAAATATTTAAAACTTGTACGTTATGAAAAGAAATTTCGTGATGTAAATATTCTTGATTCAACGTCTGGGAATAGCAATTTAGAATTTTTAAGGAAAAACCTTATTTAATCGACTTCTTCCAAACCATTTATTCGGAATTATTTGTACATAAAAATGACGTTTCGGAATCAGACCGATTCCCTCATCAGATTATCTATTATGAATATGAATAACTAGTAATGTGTTATGTAACAAAATATATAAAACATAAGTAACAGAATAGTAAATTATAATACCTTTAACATTTCGCAGATAGTCAGTTCATATTTTGGAACATAAACGGATGCATGAAATCGAAAAACTATTTTCAAAAAAGTGTATTAGAATAGCTAAAATTAAATTTATAGGGGTGACGAAGTGTGCACCCTCCGTCTCCATCTTAAGGTATGAGTATTCGTTATATTGAGAAAATCATCTGAATAATGATGCCTTGGAGCATGCGCAGTAAACTTTCCAAAGGTCATAGGCGTAAGAACTAGCAATACTATACAATGAAAATTATTGATTGGTTAATAATAAATGAACAATCAAAAAGTATGAAAATCGGAGATGTATATAAATTAACAGATGAACGTAATAAAAAATCATACGCGTAGAGAAAGGGACTTAACATAATGAATCTAAGATCATGTTGTATGATTCGTTGAAAAAGTCTAAATCAGTTACTTTGTTGAGACAGTTTTCGCCTTCCTTTTTAATGAAAACCATTTCAGCAAAGGCACGTTTATAATAATTAGGTTCAATGTGCAGGATTTCAACACCATCCCAATTAATGGCAGTTGGATCTCTATCATGATATTGAACCAAATGTTTAGCTATAACTTTATGATTTTTTTCCACATGGTTGATGTTATTTTTATTTTCCTTTATTCTAATGCGTAAGGGACGTTTCGTTTGTCCTACATAAGTCCTGCCGCAGTTAAACGTGATTTTATAAACTACGTTACATTGGTGTAGAGTATCTCATTTGTCTTTACCTAACTTTGTAAAGTTATTTGACTTGGATTCAACTCTAAAAACAGTTTTTATTTTAAATTTATTTTGTAGCCTTTTGAAACTTTGTGCAATTGTCTGCAAGAAAGGAATGGAGATGATTTCTTGTTTAACATCAATAATATCATCAATATTTGGGTTGTTATTAGAAAGCTGGTTTTTCTTTAAATCTAATTCAGAAAGTCTTTTGTTTATATGATTCTGTACGAACTCATTAGGATAGTTGTTATACAATAAGTATTTTTTAAGAATCTGTAGATTATCTGAGTGGAAAGTGTTATCAGATAGTAGAATAGTGGCATCAACAAGGTTTTCAACTATCCCTATTTTATGTTGAACAGGATGGTTGGATAAAAAATTCAGTAGTCTTCCGGAATAAGTTGGTTTTCTAAACCAATTCGTAATAATAACATTACTATCTTCTCGGCAAAGTTGTAAATTGAAAAAGCTAATCGATTTTTTGTTTTCAATCTCAAAAGTGAATTGTAATCTACTGTGGTAAGAATTAAATTGTGATACTATAAAATTAATTTTCCTTCAGGAAGGATAAGAAAGCTATCATCCACATAACGAAAATATACCGGAATTTGAAAACCCGATTTTTTCATGACATTCGTGTAAATTAGTAAAGACAAATTAGATACTCTAGATCAATGTGACGTAGTTTATAAAATCACGTGTAACTGCGGCAGGACTTATGCAGGACAAACGAAACGTCCCTTAAGCATTAGAATAAAGGAAAATAAAAATAACATCAACTATTTGGAAAAAAATCATAAAGTTATAGCTAAACATTTGGTTCAATATCATAATAGAGATCCAACTGCCATTAATTAAGATGATGTCGAAATTCTACACATTGAACCTAATTATTATAAACGTGCCTTTGCTGGAATGGTTTTCATTAAAAAGAAAAGTGAAAACTGTCTCAACAAAGTAAGTGATTTAGACTTTTTCAACGAATCATACAACATGATCTTAGATTCATTATGTTAAGTCCATTTCTCTACGCGTCTGATTTTTTATAACGTTCATCTGTTAATTTATATACAACTCCGATTTTCATACTTTTTGATTGTTCATTTATTATTAACCAATCACTAGTTTTTATTGTATAGTATTGCCAGTTCTTACGCCTGAGACCTTTTTATTATTATAGATTAGCAGTTCGAACTCGAAAGTTCATTGCCTCATCTACCCGAGACCGCCACACATCTCTATCCTGTGCATCCTCCATCCAGTTTAAGTAATCATGTCCTAGTTCTTTTAAATCATCCCTTACATTTTTCTCCCATCTGTTTCTCGGTCTGCCTAAGGGTCTCTTACCAATCGGTTTCCCTCTTAAAACTTGCGCCACTGTTCTTTCATTTCCCATTCTTGCTACATGCCCCGCTCATCTTAGTTTACGCGCTTTCATTACTCTATTAATATTTGCTGACCCGTAGAGAGCATGCAGATCATCATTATGCAGTTTTCTCCATTCGCCGGTCTCTTCGTCCCTTTTTGGACCATAGATTTTTCTAAGTACTTTATTCTCAAAAACTCTAAACCTACTCTCCTCTCCTTTCGTCAGCGCCCACGTTTCGCACCCGTACATGACGACCGGCATTATTATTGTTTTGTAGATTCTTACTTTGATGTTTCTAGATAGCAATCGCGATTTTAATAGTGTGTTTGCTGCATAGTAGCACCCATTGCCAGCATGCAGTCGCGCGTTGATTTCCGTTTTAATCTTATTTTCGCTAGTTATAATTGACCCGAGGTATTTAAACTCGCTAACCCTTTCGAATTTCATATTTCCGGCTGTTAGATCCCCGTCTTGATTACTTTGTTCAGATCTGACGACGGTCATATATTTTGTTTTCGTTTCGCTAACCTCCAAGCCAATATCTTTGGCTTTTGTGATCAAGATTTCTGCATTTTTAGCTACCGTTTCTTTATCATCCCCTAGTATGTCGAGATCATCCGCATATCCAAGAATTTGTATTACCCCATTGAGGGTAGCACCGGTCGGATTCGCCTGCACTTGCCTAACCACGTATTCTAAAACTAAGTTAAAAAGGACGCACGAAAGTGCATCGCCCTGTTTCAGACCATCGCGGATCGAGAACTCTTCAGATAACCTTCCGTTTACGCGTATTCTTCCCCTACTGCCGCTTAAGCAAATTTCGATAAGTCTAACCAATTTTCTTGGCACACCCAAGAACTCTAGGATCCAGTACATTCGCGCGCGTATAATAGAGTCGTAAGCTTTTTTAAAATCGATAAATAGCTGATGCACTGCTTCATTAAATTCCCATTTTTTTCTAGCAGTTGTCTAATTGTGAATATTTGATCGCTTGTAGATTGGTTTCGGCGGAATCCACACTGGTAATCCCCAATGATTTCCTCGGCGAAAGGAGTTAGCCTACCTAAGATTACATTGGACAGGACCTTATAACACGACGACACAAGTGAAATTCCCCGATAATTGTTACAGTTCATTTTATCGCCTTTTTTAAAGATAGGAATAACAATAGAGTCATTCCATTCCCCTGGAATGCGTTCTGTTTTCCAAACTGTGCGTATTAATTTACAAATTTGTCTTTTGAGGCAAGGGCCTCCATTTTTTATCAGTTCAGCCGGTAGGTCATCGATGCCCGCGGCTTTGTTATTTTTCAACTTCTTTATGGCCATTTCTATTTCTATATCAGCAGGATCATCAATTAGTAGATCAGCAGTGTGGATTTCGCCGAGATTACCTTCAACGGGGGCTTCGCGTACATTTAATAGTTTATCGAAATATTCTTTCCATAAATTCAGTCTCTCTGTCGCGTCGGCTACTAGGTTGCCATTTTCGTCCCTCGTTACTTCCGTTCTACTTTGAAAGCCTTTCCTTATAAAATTGATTCCCCTGTACATCTCGCGCGGGTTATTCTGTTTATTATGCGTTTCTATTGCTAGTATTTTATTCTTTTCCCACTCCCTTTTCTTGGATCTATAGAGCCTATTTGTACTTTTACTAATCTCGAGATACTTCTTATGTGTTTGATCGCACTTATTTTGTAAACTACTTAGTCTGGCCTTCCGACGTTTTTCAAACCCGAGTTTGCACTCTTCGTCATACCATGGTTTGCTTTTTGTTACTTTCTTTAAACCTATCGTAAGTTTCGCGGCTGTCTTTACCGCCTTTTTTATATTGCTCCATAGGGTTTCCGGGTCCTCCTCGTAATTATTGTTATCGTCTCTGTGTTCTTGGAGAGCGTCAAAGCTATTAGAAATCTCAACTAGATAATTTAATGTTTCTGTTGCTGTTTTGAACTTATCTATATTGAAACGAACTGTTGGCTCTGTGCGGCTTGTTTTCTTAATGATCGCTAGCCTAGATCTTAGTTTTACTATCACGAGAAAATGGTCTGAATTTAAATCCGCTCCCCTATACGATCTTATATCGAGAATGTTTGTATGACGTCTTCTGTCAATTAGAACGTGATCAATCTGATTGTGAGTGTTACCATCCGGTGATCTCCAGGTGGCCTTATGTATATTTTTATGCTTGAAATATGTGCTTTTGACAACGAGGTTCTTTGAAGCTGCAAAGTTTATTACTCTAGTTCCATTATCATTACTGACGTCATGCAAACTTTCTGATCCTATTGTAGGCCTATACATCGGTTCTTTTCCAATTTTCGCGTTGAAATCTCCCAATACTATTTTTGCGTCAAAAGTTGAGAACTTGTCAAAAACCTGCTCGATTGTTTCGTAAAAGAGATCTTTAGTGTCTTCGTCTTTGTCCTCGGTGGGGCAGTGCACGTTGATTAATACCTGTTTGCTGAAAATACCCTTCAGTACAATGTATGATAACCGATCGTTAATGAATTGCATGTCGACAACCGCTTGCGAAATTCGTTTATTAATAAGAAAACCGGTCCCCAGTGTGCGCCTCTTAGCTCCCCCGAAGTGAAAAGTATAGTTATCCTTAGAAATTGACCCGAAATCTCCCGACCAGCAGGTTTCTTGAAGTGCTATTAAGTCAGTTCTGTAATCGTTTGCTATCTTAATGAGTTCGCTAAATCCGCCAGTATATAGACTACGCACGTTTAGAGTTCCCACCCTTAGATCTTTAACTGTAGTTTTTTGTTTTTGCAAGTTAGCCATGGTAGTTTCAAGATAATCCGCACGTTAGGATCCTATTCCGATCGTAGGTGAGTCCACTGTCCCAGGAGTGATAACCCCCATACCTCCCTAGGTCTAAGTATGGGAGCTTTCCAACCCTGACAAGGACCATGTCAACTTGTCGTCAGACACATTACAGTTTCATCCTCGTATCTTAACGTCCCCCTGCAAGGCAGCGCGCCAATACTGGCATCAGTACCCCTTTGGCCCTATACAGGCGAATCATTCCACACATCCCTTGCGGGCAGTGTCATCGCTGCGGTGTCCAATGGGCAGCAGGATTTTTCCCTTACAAGATTTTTAGTTTTGGTTCGGGTAGTGTTTCTAGGTGGATACACGCTGCACCTCGGCCTGCCAGGGCCCTCTCATTGCGTATGAACGTGAATGGGTGGGTCCTCCCAAACCATGGTCATCGTGTTTTCTACCAGTGCTAGGCAGTGCTAGGCCAACATCTTAGGCTGGGCTCACCACACCCACGACTGGTTCCTATCGGCTGTCCGCGGCTGCTTATTCTTGTATTCGCAGCTAACCTGAGGGGCTGTTCAGCCTAACGGGCCGTTCCTCTATCCGCAACCCGAGGACGCGCTGCGTAGTGGTGACAGGAACCCACCGAGCAGACGCCTAAGACCTTTAGAAAGTTTAATGCGCAGGCTCAATATAACGAATGCTCATACCTTGAAATGGAGAAGGAGGGTGCACACTCCGTCAACCCTATAAATTTAATTTTCGATTTTAATTTTTCAACAAACTACTATATAACATAAATTTTAACTTCAAATAATCAACATATGAATCAAATTCTACATACTTCGTCATCACTCAGGTAAATTTACAATTTATCAGTAACTTATCTATAGACTTACTAACTTAGCATCTTTGCTCACAAATACTTATCTAATCTCATTTCCATATACATTTATATAACAGATACTAATTATTTAAAGAAATGAGCATCATAGTTATATTGGGAATGACTATTTTAATACACTTTTTTGAAAATAATTTTTCGATTCCATCTATCCGTTTATGTTCCAAAATATGAAGAGACTACCTGCGAAATGTTAAAGGTATTATAATTTACTATTCTGTTATTTATGTTTTATATATTTTGTTACATAACACATTACTAATTATTCATATTCATAATAGATAATCTGATGAGGGAATCGGTCTGATTCCAAAACGTCATTTTTATGTACAAATAATTCCGAATAAATGGTCTGGAAGAAGTCGATTAAATAAGGTTTTTCCTTAAAAATTCTAAATTATTATTCCCAGACGTTAAATCAAGAATATTCACATCACGAAATTTCTTTTCATGACGTACAAGTTTTAAATATTTTCTAGCATTTTGTAAAAAAAATCATCTGTTTGTTACACTGTGAGTAGCAAAAGGTTCATGCATCCAAAAAACTGCAAGAGGCAAACAATTTTATTCTTGTTCAGAGGTATTAAGAATGATCTTATGAGAAACTTTTGTTCATATTGATATTGTTAAAAAAATTTTGTAAACAAAAACTGCCAAGGATTTGGAAAAAAAACAAGATATTCGTAATCTGAAGACTTTTTTGAAACTGTACTTCTCAAAACACATAAAAAGAATTTTCATGAAATATTGAAATTGTCAATCAAAGAGAGGAAATTTGCACTAAAATGATGAATCTTTAACAAAAAACTGTATTTTCAACAAAGCAATTAAACTTTCGAAAAAGCTGGTAAATTCTCAACCAGAAATGATGAATTCTCAACTAAAATTATGAAATATTAAGAAAAGTTAAATTAATTTTTAGCAAAAGAGTTCAACATTTCAGCAAGTTGGTGAATTTTCAACCGGAAAGATGAATTTTAAACGAGGGAAAAAAAAGAAATTTTTTAGAAGAAGGAATTAAGGGGAATCGGGAAATGAGTGGGAAGCCTGAAATATGAAAGTACTTTTTAAATTTCGTAAAATATTATTGAACTGTACCATTGCAGAGCCATCTTTCACAAAATTCGCAAATTTTGTTCAAATTTATCATCAGTAAACGTACTTAATGTTATCTAAATTCGTAACATTGCTCCAACTGACCTCCCCCCAACTCCTTGTTAACAACCTTAGTTTTTAGCTTGACCCCCCCCCCCTGGAATTATTAAGGGGTATGGCCACAGTAGCGGGAGTGAAATCACGGGTATATTCACCAATTTTTTTTGGTATCCGCGGCCTGTCCGCTAGCAGCCACAATTTTTAACATATAACAAAATTAAAAAAAAATCCTTCAATCTGCATAAGAATACCTAGAGAAGTACATATGGAAATGTAAAAATACTGATTTTTCCGAAAATGACGGGCATTTGTAGTTAAAAGTCGAATTTTTAGTGAAAAAATTCGTATAAAAATGATCATAAAATGAAAAGTTTCAAATTTATCGAAAATTACGAATGTACTTCTCTGCGAAATGCAATTATAAAGGCGTGGTTTAAATTTGAAGTCGATCGGATGAAAATTGTTAATGTTATTTGTCAGGCCGATTTGAAAAAAGCTGTTTTGAGATGAATGAGCTTAAAGTTTTACATACAAAAGCCGAAAGCAACTGAACGGCGCCCTTTCAATGGTTTTACTGGCATTTGAAGTTGCTCTATGAGTATATTTTCGTGCATGTAGACAAGTAAGGCCCTCTACATGCCTTTCTAAATTTATCAATTGATGGTTAGTCAAGCTCAATGGGCTTGACTAACGAAAATCAGAGTACGAGCACGCCACACGCGGCCTCACGTTATACGTTCAAAATTTGAAGAAAAAAAATTTTCGCTATAAATCTAACAGTATCTTATTTTTATGATGTTAGAGGATCGTTTAAGCCAAAAATAAAAAAATCGATTTTTTGAAAATTTTACTGTGGCCATACCCCTTAATGTAGTTTATGGACGCCCTCTAAGACATATTTGTGCTTCCAGAAAATAATCAGCCGTCATCACCGGTAAGATTGCCAGCGACTAGCAACTATCCTCCGGTACCTGTGTACGATATGAATAATAACCTTGGTGCAATATTCTATGCTGGAAAGTTTTATTTAGCCGACAATATCCGATCAGAACGTGAGTACAATAATTTGAAAATTAAAATACAATCTAGACTAAAAAGCAGGGAATTCAGTCTCAAACGTCTTGTTTCCCATATTCTCATCAGAGGAGGTATTAGATTTATATAAAATTTACAGCCCCCCCCCCCCGGTTTTCAAAATGTCCATGTTTTGAGACCCTCTGAATCCGAAAAACAGGTGTTTACGAATCTGTCTGTCTAGATGTATGTATTTGATATGCTCCTTACTTTTGGGTGGGATTTATTGGGTGTAGTAAGAAGGATATACGTCGAGATAATGGATGTTTCACTGCTAAGAAAGGTTGAAAAGGAATTATCTCATGAGATAATGAGGGATAGGAGAGGTAGGGGACCCATAGGAGGAAGTGATAGGGGACGTTGTCATCTCTGTAAGATAGGGATGTATGGTGGATAGACTTCAAGGTAGGTGAAAGGTGGGTGTGATCGCAGGAGGGAAAGAGATGGCGGATACAAGCGTGATCTGGAGAGTACCAGAGGAGAGAGTGAGAAGATAAATCTCGAGAGAAGTGGAAAGGGGGAGCGAGGTGTCTATCTCGTAAGATAGAAAGATATAGCAAGTTGAGCAAGCGTTTTCTTTTTCTCTTTTCTCCTGAAAAGAACTGAGTTAGACGAGTTTTGATTTTGGTCGTGGGAGAAGTTAGTCAGTGTATCGGCTGAGAGGGCTGGTATGCTAGCTGTCTCATCGGAAACGGGTAGGCTGGTATGCCAGCTAACCCGTTAGCGGAGGAAAGAAGGGGAAGAAGTTAAGTGACCAGAGAAAAACAAAGAATTGTGGTTAATTAAGGTTTATTTTTATAAGGTTCTTAATATGTTGATTACAGAGAAAGTCGGAGAAGTAAAGCGTCAGATTTCGTTGTCGCGTCCTCACTCTTGAAGTCGAGAGAGAATATTGTTGTGCACGGCAATGGCTTGCGGTGGAAACCTAAGGCTGGCAACCAGCTGTAGGTACCTATAGCTGGCATCGAGCTGTATGGTTTAAGTAAGAGGATCCTGGCATCCAGCTACCAAACACTTCTCATCGTTCTGGGCCCGCGCGCTTTTAACGGGGAGGCTGTGTGGGCGTTTCGTGGGAGTCGAGCGGAGAGGGTAGAAAATCGTTGGCGGGAGATGCGCGCGTCGTGTTTCGAGGGCGCTCTACTCGCGACTCTCGCCTCTACTCGCCGTGCGCCTTGCTGACGTCACTGCTGACGTCACTTCATGGACTACCTATTTCTCTCCCTTTCTAACTTACGGGTTTAATTACTAGTTATTACAATTTAAAATGGTTGCCTATTGAATGAATAAACGTCGTCTGCGAGAGTGTTTTAAATCTATCAATAAAAAAGTCTCGCTCTATACGAGCCGCGTATAACATATTTTTGTATGTCTTTCTTCTTTTTTATGTCTTTCTATAAATGATCACGGCACAGTTCGGTTTAGAAGTGGGTTAAAATTAAAGATTTTTTTTATGAAGTAATTTCATATTTTTACGTGTTCTTTTCACTAATGAATAGATTTTTCCCACATTCTGATAAAGTTAAGTTATAGATCGAAAGCACTATTTTGTTTTTTCTCCTAAATTTAAAAATAAAATCGTAAGGCAACTTTTGAGGTGTCAGAATTTGAGTTTTTTGGGATTCGCCGTTATTTGTCAAGGGATTTCTCGCACGTGGTTATTTTTTGAGTTTTGTTTTCGTGATTCAATAGAGCTAAACAATTACTCGAAGGTGATTTCTTAATTTATTTTCAAATTCAAAAATAAAAATGTTATTCAACTCTCTTTGTATCGAAATCAGAGTTTTTCGGCACATGCCTTTTCTTTGACAATGGTTTCCTCGAAGATGGTTGCTTCTTTTAAGACGTTTGTTTAACGGTTCGATAAAGCCTAGCATTACCTCGATTCGTTTCCACGTTTATTTGTTTAAAATTATTACCGTGAATGTTAGACAGTTCTTTGCTTCTCCCGTTTGAATAAAAGTAGAAAATTTTATTTTTTTCTGAAATTTGCAACTATCCGTCTATTTTTTTACTTGAAGTGAATTCATAATTAATCAAACTTGGGAAAATTTTTTGCTAAATTCAATTAATTTTCAAGTCACTCCATGTCAAAACTGGACGAATAGGTATGAATTTCAGAAAAGCGGCAACTTTTCACCCTTAAGCAAAGAGTATATCATTAAAAATGAAAATAAATTGTTTAAGCTATTATTATTTTCAACTTGAATTAATCATTACTTCGCTTTAATTGAAAAGTGAACAAAAAGTCAAAATTTTCAGAAGGAAAGTGGAACTATCTAGTATTAATATAGAAGAAGAAAATTAAAAGTTGAAAGAAGGTGGATATTTTTTGAAGAAATCTGCATTTCTCCAGCATTATATTAAGAGAATACTATAGAAAATAATAATAGATCGCTCAAAAAATTATTTTTGTTGAAATTAATCAAGTTTTACCTCGCTTTAATTGGAAATTGGACAAAAAGTGGAAATCATTTTTGAAAACCGCCACTTTCTAACTCTATTCTAAGACAAAATGGCTGAAAACAATAATATATACATGTTATATTCGATTGGGGCTTGTGCCACCTTTGAATACAGTAATTAAAAAAAAATTAATTTCTTTTGTGTGGATTCGAACAAATTTCCAAGGACAATGCATTAAATAAAAAAATGAAAAAATGCTTTTTCCAATGCATTTTTGGACCACCGTAGGGCACATCACTCTTCAATCTAAAACGAAGAGCTTTATGAAAAAAGTTGAATTTTCAATCAAATAATTACAGGATAAGCAAATCGTCATATTTTAAGTTGAAAAAATTAGTTTTTCACCCAAAAAAAGAATTTTCAACAAAATGCATGAGTTTTTAATCAAGAAGTTGAATTTTCAACAAATTGCATACATTTTGAACCAAATAGTTGAATTTCTAAACTGAAAATATAAATTTTCAACCAAAAATGCAATAGTTAAATTTACACTTCTCAAAATTAATTTAAATTGAAAAATAAATCTTCTACAAAACATTCGAATTTTATACCACCTAGTTAAATTTACTACCTTATTATTATTGAATATCCACGACAAGAAGACGAATCCTACATTCGAAACAGTTGAATTCTCAACCCGAAAATATGAATATTCAGCCAAAAATTTCATTTTAAATGAAATAGTTAAATTTCAAGTTAAAAAAAATTAATGACTACCCTCCACAAAGGAACACTCCAAGAAGTAGTTCAATTTTCAAACAAAGAGATGAATTTTCTACTTGAATTATGAATCTTCAATGAAAAAAATGAATTTTAAAGAAAGTAGTTCAACTTTCAATGAATGAATGTAAATCTAAAAAGACCAATTTTCAATCAAGAATATAATATTTGATATTTAAGGAAAAAGTTTTCACTTTCAAATAAAAAACATTATAATTCAACCTAAAAAGACGAGTTTTCAGCTAAATAGTTGAATCCTCAACCAAAAAAGATCAATTTTCACCCAAGCAGTTGTATCTGTACCTAAAAAATTTGATTTTCTACCAAAACAGATAAATTTTTAACAAAATGCAGAAAAATTTTTAACCCAATCGTTGAATTTTCAACAAGACCGATTGATCTTTTACCATAAAGGCCGAATTTTAAATTAAATGTTGGAATTTTTAGTCAAAAGAGGATCAAATTTTAAGACAAATGGAGTGGTTATTTTTTCATTGAAAAACCATAATTTCCAACAAGAAAAGCGATTTTTTTTAAATCTGTTGAATTTTCATGCCAAACTGACATATTTTCACAAAATAGTCAAATTCTTAATCCGATAATATACATTTTCAACAACAAGAATTGAATTTTTAAACAAATACTCAAATGTTCTATCAAACTGTTAAATTTTTAAGTTAAAATGATAAGTTTTGTGTAAAACAGTTGGATGTTCAACCTAAAAATACAAATTTTCAACAAAAATGTTAACTCTCAAACTCAAAATTGATTTTTCAATTGAAATTATGAACCTCCAACTAGAAGAATGGATTTCTAATCAAGTAGTTTAACTTTCAACCAAGAAGTTGCATTTTTCACATAAATTGTACCCCATGTAAGACGACATAGAAAAATTGCCCCCTCCCCACTTCACATACATTCTTTGAAGAAAATCCACAATCGCCCCCTCCGAAAAATTTTCTGTATCCGCATTTAATTGGCTTTTGACTTATTAAAGGATCATCCATTTTGGTCAATTCTTTCCCAAAATTCCAAATTCGAATAAAGACTTTTATGTACCCTTTCCCACAAAAAAAAATAATTTAAGATTCAGAAAAGAAATTCAAAATTTGATTTCTTGGATAATTACTTGGTAGACTCACGATTCATTAGTGTAAAATAGGCGTGAGGAGAATAAGTTTCAATTTCCAATAAACTATGACAGTCTCACGAAAATAGTTCTATTGTCTGAATTCTTGCATATGGGTAATATTCACGAAACTGTACACCTTTGCGGCTTCGGCTCTCACACATAGAAAAAAGTCAAACCAGTTCTTAGACTTGTAATATTTTATCGTACAAAACTTCATTCAATTTTTCACGACTAAATAAGTGCACCTTTTAATAAATATTCACACTATATTGCGTAAGAAATATCCAAAATGTCAGCTCCGTAATTGACCCAAATTAAAATATTTTGCACAAATCCGTAAAATTTAATTCACTAAGTTAATGTTACCTTCCAGTATCTATATTATGTGAATCCAAGTATAGAGTTGATTTTTAATTGCGCTACAATGTTACAGAAATGACTGTTGAAGTTTATAAATAAAGCGATGCACTTTTTCACATCATATTTTAAATAATTTTGTTCATCATACTTTCTCACGATTTTTAAATCTCGCGGTTCATTTAAACGCTATTTACTGACATTAGTTCGAAGACTGACTCTCAAGTTATCTAACCGACGCTCGATGGAATTTTTCTTACTCGAAATCATTTGACAACTGTGATGGTTTGTTTTCAAAACGGTCCGTACAAAAAAGCTGCGGTCAGCTCCAAAATGCAACAAATCGCTTAAAGTAAATGAAGTCTATCAGTGATTTTGAGTTTATTTACAGTTACAGTCTAGACACAAACTGCCGGTGTGCGGAAAAAAGTAGAAGTTAAAAAATTCAAGAGAAAAATGTAAGTTTAGTTATAAATGTCAGCTCCATAGTGGTCAGCTCCATAATGGTCAGCTCCATAATGAAAATATTACGGTTTCTAATAAGATTGATTAGGGTGGCCTCCCATGGTAGCGTCAAACTTGGCGCAAAACGCAAAACCGCAAATCACCAGACATTGCAGCCAATTACTGTGTTTTTGGCTGAATCATTGGCTGAATCATTGGCTGAATTATGTAGTGATTTGACGTTTTGCGTTTTGCGCCAAGATTGACGCTGCCATGGGACGTCACCCGTACTGCTGGTAAAGTTTGCAAACATTTTTCAAAAGCACAATTAAACTACACTATATCCAAAAATATATGTGTAAAAAAGGACCAAAAAAATCTGCAAATATTGATGCCTCATCCGTTCGATCAAAAACCTACGTACGAAAAAGAATTAGAAACAAGTTATTATATCTTTTCTGCACTTACTCAGTTCAGTTTTAACTAACAAACTTATCATTTTTGAAGTTAAATAAAGGCCTTTAAATAAATCACCATATTGCTCATTAACTCTAATTAAGAGTATTATAATCTTTAGAAAAATGTTGTTTTTTTTGTGTTTGAGCGGCCAAATAAATTACTAGAGTTATCACTAATGTTGAAATACGTGTAGTTTAATCATCAAAATGTTGAAGTTCTGTTTTGTTTAGTTTATTTTGAATAAATTGTATTTTTGTATTTATTAAATAGACTGAAAATTTCTTTACCTGTCACTTCTACAGACATATAACTTTTGTATTTAATTATGAAGCAGCGAATATTGGAGAAATTAAGTTTACTCAACCACATTTTATGTAAAAAAATGTACTCCAAGTTGTAATTAGTCATCAACCTCTGATAATTTTATTTTCATGCTCAGTATTATAAAATATATATATATATATATATATATATATATATCATATACTTTACTTTTCATGTGCTTAATTTTTTGTTTTGCACTTTATATTATTAAAATATACTAAAGAAATTTATAGTATATGAAGAGAAAATAGAATCCAAAGTATTCTTTAAATCGACAAGTCTATTTATAATGAAAACACACTCATTCATAAAAATGGTCAGCTCCATTATACAGTGGTCAGCTCCGTAATGTGAAGTTTTTGAAAAAGTGTCTATAATACATTTTTTTACAAGTTTGTACTAAAAATAATGCCTCATTTTCGTAAATAACGTACTTTCAAAGTAAAAAAAATATTTACTGCGCAAAAAAAATGCAGTTACAAATTTTATGATTGTAGTTGCAAAAGTGTACAGTTTCGTGAATATTACCCATAGGCAATTTATGAAAAATTGAAAATCAGTCGAGTTTTTAAAACATTTTCACTACAAGTTTATTTGTATAGGATTTTTTTCGGCAATCTATGTTTCATTTTGGAGCATATGAATTCAATCGATAAACAAATCATATTTTACATTGACCTAGCTAATCCAATACTTTTATAATAGAAAAGATTTTTGTCAAATGAATGAGCGCTTTATGCGAGACATATTCGTTTAATCAATAAACAAAACGTGGGCGAGTGATTTGGCGGGGGAGTTGAATTGCGTGCGATTTTGTAGAAAGCAGTGGAAAAACAGAAAAATGAATATTGACCTATTCCAATTATTTTCTAATAAAAACTCTTCTTTCACATATTATAGCCATGATATCAAGTTACTCCTTTCTATATTTTTCTTTTAAATTTAGTTTTTCTTTTAGCTGCGCCAGCGTATCCTCCCCATCCCGAGTAGTACTAATTTATTGATTTTTTGAAATATTTAAATTAATGAATAACTATATTTTTTTTACAACCAGGTGTAGACAAAGCCAATATTCCCCATGTTATTCCTCGGACTAGTGTTCTGTTTCGTAATGGACGTACAGACCCGACTGGAATATACGATGGAACGAAGTTTCACTATTCGTATGGTAAAAATGATAATTTAAATAACTAAAAAATAATCTAGAACAAATAGTAGAAAATTCCTAGTCAAAAGTTCTTAGCATGTCAAGTCACTTTTCTGTGAATGCACCTCTGGGGTATGTTATAAAACAGTTTTTGCTCGAATTAAAGTGCACTTACAGTCCAGGCATCTCGCATGAAAAAAAGCTTTTTTATCTTTTGAACTAGGAGCCGTGCTTAAATTACGTACATTCTTTCCTTAAATTATATACAAAATTCGTTTCCAACCCAATTGTTAATTTCCAACCCAAACATACGAGTTTTCTATGAAAAAGGTTAATTTGTAAACGAGAAGAATAATTTTCTACCAAAAAAACGAATCTTCAACAGAAGACATAATTTCAAGCAAATAGTTAAATTTTCGATCAAGAGGATTAATTCTCTATTAAATATATGAAACAATATACATACAGAAATTTGTTATAAAATAGTTGAATTTTCTACTGGAAACAAATCTTCAAAAAAATACATGAATTTTTAACAAAATGGTTACATTTTAAATTAGGAAGATAATTTTGTAACAAAAAAGCCGAATATTTTACAAATCATGTATATTTTTAAACAAACACAGTTCGATTTTTCCAACTTTGAATGATAAGTTTTTACCCAGATCGAGTATTACAATTTTTCAAGGAAATAGTTGAAATTTCTGTGAAGATGATACATTTTCAAAAAAAAAAAAATCAATTTTCAACCAATTACGTAAATATTCGACGAAATAGTTTAATTTGTTAACTAATAAAGATAAATTTTTATCCCAAAATGAAATATTCCAATTTTGATGTAAAAAATTAATTTTTAATTTATAAATCAATTTCACACGAAAAAGTTTAATATTCTACCAAATAGTACAATTTTTTACCAATTCGGTGAAATTTTCAAGCCAAAAGAAAGGGCTTTCTAAAAAACAGTAGAATTTTCTACTGGAAAGTTAATTTTCAATCAAAACACGCCAGCTTTCTACCACTGAAAAAACAGAAGTGAATTTTTGTGGCGGACAATTTTCAAGTAGATAAAGTTGAATTTTTTTACATCGAAACAAAACAAGATTCAATAGAGTTGACATGGTAACCATTTTCCAAGTGGTGGGCGAATCTTGTCACGTAAAGTTAATTTTTGTTTAAGGTAAAGATTACTCTGAAATCGCTGCGAAGATTACATTTCGTTTTTTCTGTGACAAAAAGGTCAATTTTCAACCAAATAGTTGTATTTTTAACCAGAAATATAAATTTTTAACAAGGGAGAATAATTCTTTGCTGCAAAAGACGCATCAGTAACAAGATACATAATCTGTATTCAAATAGCTCAATTTTCTACCAAAAAAGACGATTCTCAACGGAATACATGAAGTTTTAATCCAATAATTGAATGTTCAAAGAAAGAGGAATTTTGAACAACGAAGATTGGTTTCCTACTAAGAAAGATGAATTGTCAACAAAATATACAATTTATTCACCATGTAGTTGAATTTTCCACCACGAACATATGAATGTTCAACAAAGTACATAAATTCTTATCCAAATAGCTGAATTTTTAATCAAGAAGATTAGTTTGCTACCAAAAAGGACAAATTCCCAACAAAATGCTACAGGAATTTGTTATCCAATAGTAATGAATTTTCTACCAAAAACGACAATCTTTAACAAAATGCATATATTTGTAACGAAATAGTTGAATTATTCTTCGAAAAGTTTAATTTCATAACAAAAGAGACGATTTTTCAACGAAATACATGAAATTTCAACCAAACTGTTATATTTTCAATCCAGACGATTAATTTGTTACCAAAAAGGACGAACTTTCAAAGAAACACAGAAATTTTCAACCAAAAAGTCGAATTTTCAACCACAATGATGAATTATTGACCGAAAAGATTTATTTTCTTCTAAGAGATTCTTATAATTCTTCACTTTTCTTTATTCTGCCAGAAATTTCATCTTTATAATGTAATTAAAAGTATCAATCTAGGCAAAAATGATGTTCTTAACCTTTTTCGAGAAAAATTCTGTGACGCGTAAACGCATTTCTATCAAATCGGAAATTTTCATCAGGACCATTTAATAAACCGTTTTAGCAATAATAAAAAACGCACTCTACCTATAGCTAAAACAATAAAAACTTAGCCGATGCTTGGACTAGAAAGGCACATGTTAATAATAAATAACCATTGCTCAAATTTCATGTATGCATAACTTCTTAATTCTTTGAATGGATTAATAAATACATTTTTTTTACAGAGGTGACAGGATGTGCAGGATGTTTTCGTCCAGCACTCAAACCCAAGAAAAATGATTTCGTAAGTTTCAAATTGGAGCCTCTTGGAATGTATCGTGCTGATGGGTTTTATAAGTTTATTCTCGATGATTAGAAAGATTTGAGAAACTTCCATTTTTTTCTCAATTTTCGCCTCAAGAAACCTGGCCTGTCCACTGCTATTGGTCTGAAATGTACCTCGGTACTCGATAGTTCACAGAAAAAAAGACCAAAGGCAAAAATAGTTTCAGGTAAAAATTCTGGGGGTAACCTATCCATACAAAAAATTGAAAATCGGCAGAGGTGAGATGAAACAGTGATCTTAAAATTTTACCCCAGCCGATCTTCAGTTTTTTGCATACCGAGATGACCCCCAGCATTTTATCCTGCAACGCTCTTCAGTTTTTGCCTTTTGTTTTCTATGTGTTAAGGCGTACGCAGATGTTGAATGACTCGCGGGTATTCATGGAGTTTTCCATGAGCTAAGCTTGCCTTCATCGATGCCAATATGTTTTCCAATCGTCCAATTTTTCTATATTTTCATTGCTTTTTTTCTGGTACTTTAAATTTTATGATGATTCCCTTGATAAACATTGGTACCCTGACCAACTATCTCTAAAACTATCTCTGAAAAGTTTAATTCCTGAATTAATTAAATTAAATAAGTATGTTCAATAAGGCAGGTTTGGCTCAACAAATCAAATTATATTTCAAGTCGCTAATAGTTTTTGAGTTAACTATTAATATAAATTAAGGCGTTTATTTTCAGCATAAATGTAGGTTATACGCCATAATTATTATTTTTGCACTGCATTGTGATATAATATATTTATATATTGAATTACAAAGTCTCAGCATTATAATAATTACTACTTTTATCATTGAAATTTGTTTTATTTTATAGCAATTTTATTTTTCTATAGTATGGATTATAATCTTATAGAAATTACGTTATGATTATTATTATTTCTTAATACGATTATATTGATGTTACTATTATAATTATACTTGCGTCATATGGACAGACGTGAAGCAAGGCGATAGCAGGCGTCAGACACGGCATGTGAGGACAGTAGATCAAGGAGAGATCTGTTTGGAGCATTGGCCTGAAAAATCCCTACGAAGTAGGAAAGGCCACACAAAGCCATTTCCCTCCATAGACTCGGGAACCAATGACGCATAACCCGCCCCCTTCCCCAGACCGAGCTGCAGCGCGCTCCTTGAGTGTGTCTACATAAAGGCTGAATGTTTCAACCACAGATCCATTCAGTCTGCGACCTCACAACCAGAACCATGGATGCTTGTTTCCAGTCGCCAGCCCTTGACACCTGCTAAGCCTTGCTTCTTCTGTCTCATGAGAATCACTAACCGGTTAGTCCTTTTGGAGCGTATTTAATTTTTGAAATATTATTTCCTGTAGTTGCCGAGAAATTACATTGTACATAATTTTGTCCGTTCAAATTTTAGGTAGTTTTGACTTCCTACTTCGTTTTCTATAATACTTTAATGCAGCATTTAGTAACATTCAAACAATCAATGTTCATTGCAGTAGCAGATTTTACAAGTTTGAATTCGTAGACGGCCCGTGAGACTTTGTCGTATGTCAAGATTAGGCGTTGTAAAGTTTGATGAATTTCTGTATTTTCATTAATGAATCACCGGCAACAGTGTGTCAGTCAGTATCGACTCATTTTCCACCGATTTGAAGAGTGAGTCGTGTCCGATGTTGTCCTGATTGTAGCGATTTTTGAATAAATATTTATTATTAAGTGCAAACAAATTTTATTATTGACCTCAATCCCTTTCATCTTAAGATCAGTTGTATTATGTCAAACGAACTTACAAGAACGAAACTTGTTCATCTAAATAAGATCTACAAATTTACTCCAGACCAATTTCTGCTGAAACTTATGATTTGGCTCGCGTCGTGTGTGTACGGGTGAAGGCGCGTGGCGCACACTCCATGGATGAAGTCGTGGGGCACGCATCTAGAAACAATCATGGGAAAGGATGACTACTTCAAGTTAGCAGAAAATAGGAAGAGGAAGGAAATCCTACTGGAAGGCAAATTGGACCCAAAAAAGATGATATCAAAACAAGTAACGATACCCGTCTGTAACCGATTCGTCGCCTTAGCTAGACCAGAGACAGAGGACAAAATGGAAATGGAAGAATCTGAGTCTTCACAGGAAAATAAACCGGGGGAAAATTCTCGAGATGACAACGCTGGAACAGTAGGAAAAAACAAGAAGGAAGTGAGGACACCACCAATCGTGGTAAATAATAAAAGCATAGATAGTGCAAAAAGACTTACACTGTACAATCAACTCAAATCTATTACAAAACATATGGCGATGAAAATATCAGAGACTGCGCTCTCAATCTACCCAATCGGAATGGAGACTCATGAACTGATTACAAAACACCTTCTAGACACCGGAGTGCCTTTCTTCACATACGCAACTCAGGGTGAGAAAAATCGAAAGCTGGTATTGAAGGGATTACCCAGGATGGACACCAAAGAAATTCAGGACGAACTAAAGGAACTGGGCTTTGAACCAAAACAAATATGCACGATGACGGTGAATAAGGAAAGAAACCGGGACTATCCACCTTATCTTGTAATATTCAATCCGGATGTAAAAGGTGAGGAAATCAGACAACTAAAAAAATTGGAGTACTAAACTACACAAAAATCAAGTGGGAAGAATACAGGAACACGAGGCAAATCACGCAGTGCTACAACTGCCAACAATTTGGACACGAGACATCAAACTGCTACAACCAAACAAAGTGCTTAAATTGTGGAGAGGGGCACCTTACCAAAGCATGCAAGGAACCAAAGGACGAGAGTGCAACCTGCGCCAACTGCAAAGGAAGCCACACAGCCCACTTCACAGGCTGCCCAAAATATCTGCGAAGAATTAACAAAATCCTGATGTTAAGAGATGCAGCTTGAGAAAAAGCCTTGAGGAAGATTGGGAAATATCGAGAACCACAGCGCATCAACCCTCAAATGGAGAAAACATCAAGAATATCTAACGAGCATGCTAGTTATTCAAATGCAGTGACGAGAGGCAGGCAATCTGCAGCAAGCACCATTACCACCACACCACCCACGCAACACTTAAATGCAGCAGTCACGAGCATAGCAGCCACGCAGCTACCAACAGCCTCACAGTCAACCACAGCAGCGCATTCAACCCCCAACCTAGCGCAGAACGAGGAATTTCAACTCTACAAAGAATACGCATCCGTATGCAAGTTACTGCAAGATAAGTTCAATAGTAGAAAGATGTTAGAAATAGTAAAAAATCTCTATCGCGAACTTGACCAAACTGACGATAAAATACAACAGGGAGTCATATTTTCCGAATATATGCTACACTTCAAGAATGCATAATAATTGCAATCTTCTCATATCCCATTGGAATGCCAAGGCACTCTGCATAAACAAAGGGAGATGATGCACTTTCTCGAGAAACATAATTTAGACATTTTTATGATTAACGAAACAAAATTAAAAGCCACACATTACTTCAACACACCAGGGTACAAAACTTTCAGGAAGGATAGAGACAGTCGGAGTGCAGGGGGGGGAGTCGCTATTCTGGTTAAACAAAACATCACTTACACAGAAGTAGAATATGAAACTACAATAACTGAAGCTATAGGGATTAAACTCGCGAATAATATAACTTTAACCTCAGTTTATGTGGCATCGCAACAGCTAGATTTCAATGATCTAGATGAAATGTTTAGAAGTAAAAATAAAATAATGGCTTTGGGAAATTTAAATGCAAAACATAATCATTGGAATTGCAGAAATAGCAACAAAAATGGCAACACAATCTACAACTATAAAATCAAAAATCACTTGACAACCGTAGCTCCAGACATACCAACGATTTATCCATATATGTACAATCGCCTTCCCAGCACAGTCGACATAGGGATACTGAAAAATATAGCAAATAACAGAACGATAGACACACTGAACGAACTGGACTGTGATCACTTACAAATAATAGTCTCACTTTCCAACTCCTTACATAGAATCGAAGACAGAACATACTTAAACTACAAAAAAGCAGATCGGGATAAATTTCGGGAACACATAAATGATAACATCAACATTAATTCTAACTTACCGACAACTACTGCTATAGATGAATCAGTACACACTTTTACTGCACTAATAACAAATGCTATTACAACCTCAATTCCTAAATTTAAACCAGAACCGGTAAAGACTCCCTTACCAGAACACATCAAAGACCTTATAACAGAGAGAAATGAAATCCGCAAACTCTACCAAAAAACTGACATAAAAGAGTTTAAAATGATTAAAAATACCCTCAGCAACTTAATAGAAAGAGAAACCAAAAAATTGTCTAACAAAAATTGGGATAATACTTTGCGAAATTTGGAAGTAAAAGATAACTCTCTATGGAAAACCGCGAAATACTTTTCCAAACCTAACCCTGAGAAAATTAGAAAACTACACAGTACAATGGGTCTAGTCTATAGCAATGTAGATAAGGCCAACGTGCTGGCAGAAAAGTTTGAGAAAGTGCATCATCTCACCGAGGATATGAGAGATAGGGAAACAGAAATTTCAGGAGATAATAGCTTTATTGAAATTTTAGAAACTGATTTAGAAATGAAGATACGGCCTCTTTTGGTATGAGTCCTATCGCTGAGGTGTCCTGCCGTTTTCTACTTCAAATTCGAATTCATGTTTCATGACAGAGAAATAGTCTGAAGGATGGAAAGGATTATAGATTTGATACTTTCACGATGATTCATTATAATAAATTTAAATTTAGAATTTAAAATTTAAAGATTTTTCGGGTTTCAATCGTGTGCGAAACTATGAATGTTGCCGACGTTTCGTGAACATTGCAGTTCACATCTTCAGGGCTGACCTGAAACTGAGGTTTCAGGTTATGTTGTTCTTATATATGTATTCTCTACGATGCCTGTGATTGGCCAGAGTGCCCCATGGTGGGGACTGCTTGAACTTGATTGGCCAATTAAGTCTTTTTTAAAAAACCCGGGAGGACGGAAAGCCAAATCGGATTGGTATTATATCCATTGTCTCTATTGATGTTATTAGGGTGTTTCAAGATTTCGATTGCTTCTCTATGTTTTCTTGGGAATTTATTAGACGTTTTAGCGATGACGGTTGTTTTGTCAAATAAGATACTATGTCCTGTTTCGATATGATGCTCAGCTACTGCTGATTGTGTGAAATGTTTTAGCCTAACTTTACTCTCATGTTCTTTTACACGTTGACTTACCGCCCTCCCGGTTTCTCCAATATAGACTTTACCACAAGAACAAGGGATTTGACATACTCCCGGATCACTGAAAGGTTCCTTTTTATCTTTAGGGTTGTTTAAAAGTTGTCCTATTTTTTCAGGTGGTTTAAATATAGTTTGGATGTTGTGTTTGTTGAGAATTCTTCCTATTTGTTCCGTGATACCTTGAATGTAGGGTAGGGTGGTGGTTGTTTTCCTCTCTCTTTCTTTATTAGGTTGTGATGACTTGTTTTCTTGAGTGTATTTTCTTATTGCTTTATTTATTTGTTTGTTTGTGTAATCGTTTTGTATTAGGATTTGTTTAACATTTTGTAATTCCTTTTGTAAGTTATCTTTATCTGTTATGGAGACAGCTCTGTATACAAGGGAATTGATGACCGATTGCTTTTGAGATGGGTGGTGGTAGGAGGAGGCATGCAGGTATCTGTTTGTATGCGTGGGTTTTCTGTAAACTTCATGTCTTAATGTGTTATCAGATCTTTTATAAACTAGTACGTCCAAGAAAGGTAATTTTCCGTTTTGTTCAATTTCCATAGTGAACTTGATATTAGGGTGTATTTAAGCTTAAGGTGGTTTAAGCTTGGATTTGTTAAAGATTTTAGTTTCTAAATTTTCCATAAAAATGTTAGCTATTACAGGTGAGATTGGAGATCCCATTGCTGCTCCTGAGGTTTGTTCGTAGAATTGGTTATTGAAAGAGAAATAGGTATTAGTAAGACAGTGTTCTATTAAAGGTGTGAGATTGGAGGGGAAGTTTGCAAAGGATTTAATAATGTCGATTGTATCAGAGATTGGTACTTTTGTAAAGAGAGATACTACGTCGAAACTTACTAGGATGTCTTGGGGTTGAATGTGAATCTGTTGTATTTTTCTGATGAAGTCAAAAGAGTTTTGGATGTGTGTGATAGAGTTTCCTGTGAAAGGCTTAAGTTTTTTGGCGAGAAAGCGTGCTAGGTTGTAAGTTGGAGAGTTTATTGCGCTGACGATCGGCCTGAGTGGGATGTTGTTTTTGTGAATTTTTGGGAGTCCGTAAAGTTTTGGAGAGATAGGATTAGTAGGGTTTAATTTAGATATTGTATCGTCGTCAAGATTTGAGTCTTTTAGAAGGCTTTTTGTTTTTCTGGTTATTGTTTTTGTGGGGTCTTTTTTAAGCTTTTTATATGTATCGTCAGTAAGAAGGTCCATGATTTTGTTGTTATAGTCTTCTTTATTCATTATTACTGTTGTGTTGCCTTTGTCTGCGGGTAATATTATGATGTCTTTATTCTGATTGAGTTCTTTAATAGCTGTTTTTTCTTGTTTTGTTAAGTTTGAGGAAGGGAGTTGGGCTTCGCGTAAAATGTTGGCTGTCCTACGTCGTATGTCATTTGCTTTTTCGGGTGGAAGGGTGTATATTGTGGATTCCAAATTGCTGATGATTTCTTCTTTTGGGATTTTGGAGGGAGCGACTGCAAAATTATGTCCTTTAGATAAGGCTGAAATCATTTCATTGCTGAGATGATGGTTAGAGATGTTTTTTACTGTATTAGTTAATGGTGCGTGCTTTACTGGAAGTAATTTGTCAAATTTTATTTTTTGTTTCTCAGTGCAAAAATCTTTAATCCGTTGGGATTGGTCAAATGATATGCGGTCCAATGTGGACCAAATGTCAAATCTGAGAGTGTTTGATAGAAAAAGATGAAGTTTTAATAGTTTATTGGAGGTAGTATGCAAGTCAAATTTGGTATGTTGTATCCTTTCTTTTAAGAGAAGCAAACTTGTTTTATGTAGAATTGATTTGGATTTAGATGTTCCCAAATGGTTTTTCAACTGTAAGAATTTTGGGACGATGTTATTGTCCCTACACCGTTTTAAGAAAGCTAAAGATGTTAG
>CAKNXH010000115.1:309471-353523 GCA_932178445.1 Andricus quercusramuli
AGAAATGTGACGGTGTGTTGGAAGTGACCAGCCGAATGACGTCAACTCCAGCCTCAAAGAGACTGAAGCTATTCCTTCGTTATTGAATGTTGCTCTTAAAAGACCAGTTTGTAAAAACGTTGTAAAGGTGATGATCTAAGAAAAAAATTCCAATATTCCGTTGATTATGTTTTTATTCCAAATTCTTTCTCCCTAGGCTGAGAGAACTGGAGAGGCGAGGCAATGTCGAAATGGCGAGCGGTCACGAGTGTTGCTAGCCCGCGCTCTTTTATGTGGAGAGCGCGCGGCTTCTCCCACCCCGCGGGAGTAGAGTCGAGAGTGGGAAGTTCAGCTCGCTATTCCGCCCCACTTCGTCGAAGTCGCGACGCGCGTCCCAATCAGAACATTCCTTCCTGCGTCGTTGTGAATGTCGCCTGCTTTGCCCGCTCGCTCCGCTCTCTCAGCGTTACATACAATTTCTTAATATTCAACGAAATTTAATAAGTGAACGTTATAACACAAAATACCAAGGATTAAAATACATGTAGAATGAACTTATCTACATTGAATAACTCATTATTTGTGAATACATTTGGGAAGGAATAATATATAAAATAATATATAACCGTAGCATAATATAGTATAAAATATATATATAACATATATACATAATACAATATGAACAAAAAAATAACAATGAGGTTATATATCTATTCGAAGTTAGGAGATTTCATTAATTAATTGGAATAAGAATAAAAGTTTGAAAATAAAACAAATAAAATTATTCCGCCCTAATAAATTGATTAAAAAAATAGCAATAATATTTAATCTATATATACTCGGAGTTATGATATCTAGTTAATTTGAAATGAAAGATAAAAGCTTCAATAAAATTATTCTGCCTAAGTAAATTGATAACATGAAAATAACAATAATATCATATAGCTAGCAGGAGTTATGAGATCACGTTTTAAAAATAAAAGCTTCAATAAAAAAATAAAATTATTCCGCCTTAACAAATTTGGAACCACGGATGAGTGATCAATTCATCCGTGCGTCGTTATTTAATAAGTCAGGATAAAATGGGGCTAGAAAATTTTGGGGGTAAGTCATAATTGGCCCACAGCTATGCCTGTACCTGGGCGCTTAGTATTTTCCAAAAACATGTGTACTTGGCAAGCGAAGGTCGTCGTGGCGGCAGAGGAAAGGAACTTGGAAACTCATAAAAGTGAAAGTTTCCAGGGACGAAATATTGAGGGTCCCTTCCGTCTGTCGCGCATCACAGCCAACGGCATGTATCAACATCGCCAAAAGAAATTAAAAAAGCGATACAACGAACTGCATTAAGAAAAGCCCCTGGACCTGACGGTATTTAACATCTTGTGCCAAAAAATCTTCCACATAAAGCAATAGTTCAATTAACCTATATCTTCAACTCATTCTTCAAAGTATCATATTTCCCACAAGAGTGGAAAAATGCAAATGCACTTGCGTTCCAAAAACCAGGCAAGGATAAATTGTTCCCACAAAATTATAGGCCAATCAGTCTTTTACTCACATTGAGCAAAATTTTTGAAATTATAATATTATATCGCCTCAAAAAATTCGAATCAACAAATAAAATCCTAATAGATGAACTTGGCTTCAGAGAAAAGCATAGCACTGTACATCAGCTAGCTCGCCTCACAAATCATATATCTACCAATTTTAACTTGAATAAATCAACTGCAGCAGTTTTTCTTGACATCGAAAAAGCTTTTGATACCGTTTGGCACAGAGGGCTCATACATAAATTACGTCAGCTGAAAATACCTATGTATATCGTGAAACTTCTTGTAAGCTATCTCAAAAATAGAAAATTTTCAGTATTATGTAACAGTCAGAAATCAGAATTGCAAAATATAGCGGCAGGTGTTCCACAGGGATCGATACTGGGACCCAATCTATTTTTATTTTACGTTAATGATATGTGACGTGCGCCGAAGAAAGGGGGCTTACTCTGGAAAGCGAGATTTTTCAGGATGAGCGGTCGAAGTTGACCCGATAGACGCGACTTTTAGAAGAGAGGGAAGACCACGAAATCTTCCCTCTCTGCTTGCCACTACATTCTCACGAATATAGCGGCGCTGCTCACGGATGGGGTATAGATGAGACGCGGAGATGTAGTGGTGAGTGGTGGGAGGTGTTTCACGGGATCTCGAGCTCTTGAGCGAAAGCACGATTTCTCGGGTACTTATCAACTCAATTATTAGCAATAATAACGCTCGGAAATCTTTTTCAATGGTTTCATTAAAAAGAGCAACTTAAGAACTATCGAAAGGTGTAAAAACCTCGATTTCGATTTTTCCAGAGTAAGCCCCCTTTCTTCGGCGCACGTCACATATAGTGAAACATAAAGACAAAAATACGGGGTGTCCCAGACTCAAGAGTCCGGACTTATATAGCCATATAAAAATGAAAAAAATAAATAGAAAATTCCTTTTCCAAAAATCACTTGAAGTTTTAGTTTTTTAGTTTTATAACAAATTTAAGCTGGACAAATCAGGAGCGCCGTATAAACAGCCGTATGTCCGTGAATCAGATTTCAATGCAGTGTTATGGAAGTGAGCGCAGAGGTGGGGTTAGCGACGGGAGAACACTACGATGGAATCCCGTTCACGCACAAACGCCTATTTATACGGCGCTCCTGATTGGTCCAGCTTAAATGTTTTATAACTAAAAAACTAAAACTTCAACTGATTTTTGGAAAAGGAATTTTCTATTTATTTTTTTCATTTTTATACGGCTATATAAGTCCGGACACTTGAGTCTGGGGCACCCTGTATAGCAATATTTGCAGACGAAACTGCGGTGTATGCTTTCTCATGGAAGAAATATAAGGCTGTAGAGTACCTGCAAAGGCATATTCACGAATTAATCAAGTATTACCACAAGTGGAAAATTAAAATTAATACTAATAAGAATAAATTTATAATATATAGTAAGAAATCAGAGAAAAACGAAAACGATCTTGTCATCTCATTAGATAACGTAGAAATTACTCAGAAAATTTTTTTCAAATACCTAGACGTGATATTAGATAGTAAACTTACATTTATGCGACATATAAACGAGGGATGCAAAAAAGGTTACAAAATGAATGGCCTATAATTTAGACTGATAAAAAGGAAAAGCGCTCTTAGTATTAAGAACAAGTTGGTATTATATAAAATGCTTACCAAAACAGTATTATCATACGCAGCTCCAGTCTGGAGCAGCGCTGCAAATACACATATTAATGAACTGCAAACTTTTAAAAATAAATTATTGAGCCAAATAACAAATTCGAAACCCAGAAAGAGAAATAAAGATATTAGAGAAGAATTTCAAATAAATGGCATGAAAACCAATATCCTCGAATTGACACAAAGAATTTACAATTCACAATTAAATAACTCTCAAGCTCTAGCAGACATACATTTATATGATAAAAACAACGCTCCATTTAAAATAAGGTCCAAATTAATTTATGCTCTAATAAAGTAAAATATTCAAAACATACATGTATGTACATACATTCTCCACTGTACATAAGCACTGTATATAAAACTGTATATAGCTTTAGATTTAAGATAATAGTTTTAGTTTGTTTTAAGAATACGAATAAATATCAGATGGGATTTTTTTCCAACAACCTTTTACCCAAAACAAAAATTGACAAACGCTATATTATAATATGAATTTAAGCTACACCAAATTACAAACATTCTGATGAGTTAAGTGTTTAACGGGCGCAGAATATCACATAAATATAAATATAATACAAATGTACATGTAAACTATGTTGATTAATAAACGATTTTTAAAAGTAAGTAAAGTAAAGCTCCATCGACTTGGGAACCAACGAGGCACAACCCGCCCCACCAGACTGAGCTGCAGCGCGCTCGACAAGTGTGTCTGCATAAGGTTTGCGTGTTTCAGCATTGGTCTCCCGGATAAAGGTTTGTTAGGCTGTGACTCGAGATGCCACCTAAGAAGCGCAAGCGTGATGACCAAACAAGCCAATGGATGAGGACAACGTGGATGTCAACAGCGACGCATCAAGTGAAGCCGAGGATACTGAAGAAGACTCTACTCTTGGAACTACAAACAAACAAGGGAAAGTGCCACCGATAGTGATCACCAGCCCCTTGAAGGATTATAATAAAGACGTGCAGCTCATCAATGATGCGATTCTATCAAAGAATACCAAATTCAACTATTCATCAGTGGGACTGGCAGTTCGCCCAGCTACTGCTGAGAACTATGATGGCATCAAGGATTGTCTGGACAAAACACACACGCATGCCAAGGAGTAACTTTTCTCCAATGAAGTGACTCGAGTCTACCGTGCAATAGGAGTCGTCGAGGGAGAGGAAGAATTGGCATTTGCCAAAGACACAAGCTGCGCCGAAGAATGGAATCCAAGAACCGTCAATAGAAGCATTCCAGGAATTAATGACCGAGATGAGGAAACTCAACGAACTATGTGATATAGGTATGATGTTGAGGCTTGTAAAAGATTTAAATGTTAAATTAGCAACTGGCATAGATAATATTTCTAGGTTAGAAGTCTTTAGTCAGGTTTATTTTAAATGACAGTTACTAGGTCTAGTATTAATGATATCAATCTTTCCCATTGGAATGCCAATGGTATTTTGCAACATCGTAGTGAACTTCTTGAATTTATTAATAAAAATGAAATTCACATTATGCTTGTCAACGAGACGAACCTTAACTCTACGTTAAAATTCAAATTTCCGGGTTTCAATGTTGTTAGGCGTGCCAGAAACAATAATGAGAAGAGAGGTGGTGTTCTAATCTTAGTTAAAAGTACGCTCAAATACTCAGAAGTACCTTTGAATACAAAGCCAATTGAGGCTGTAGGAATTAGATTACAAGATGGTACTGTTATTGCGTCGGCGTACAATCCTCCAGAAAGTAAACTCAATACTAGCGAACTTGAGCTTATTCATGATTCTGGGAACAAAGTGCTAATTTATGGCGATTTGAATTCAAAAAAGCTTGGAAATGCAGAAGCAAAAATACTAATGGAAAAATCTTATATGAATGTGCACTTCAAAATATGCTCAAGGTCTTAGCACCGGATATGTATACGCTCTACCCTCACAATAATGGTACAGCAAGTATTGTAGATATTGGACTTATTAAAAATATTTTATGTGATATTAGAGTGGAGGTTATTAGCGCGCTGTCTTCTGATCACCTGCCTGTCAATATTACGATTCAGGGTCTAGCGAATATTGAAACTGAAACGAAAAAATTCGAAATTACAAGGCCGCCGACTGGGGTGCATTTTGAAATGACATTGATATAAATTTGAAAATGGATTCAAAATTAAAAACATGCGCAGATGTGGATATCTATGTTTGGCGGCTTTCTCACTGTTATTAGTGATGCATTAAATCGAGCAGTACCACTTTGTATGGCCAAATCTAACTTCATGAAATTGCCCAAAGAATTAGTTGACTTAATTAAACTAAAAAATAAAATTCGTGAAATTTATCAAAAAATTTTATTCTGAAGAAGTAAGAAAAATTAAAAATGCACTTTGTAAAACTATTAAAAGAAAAATCAGGGAATTTACTAATAAAAACTGGGATAACAAACTATTGAGCTTACAGGTCAAAGATAACACTACGGAAAATGGCAAGAGCTTTAACCAAGAATAAAAATAAAAATATAGTGCCTACCCTCCATGGAAGGAATGGTTTAATTTTTTACTGATGAGCATAAAGCCAATGAGTTAGCCGAAACCTTTGAAAGAGTTCATTGTCTTACAGAAAACCAAATCACACCTGACATCGAGAGAGCTGTCAACATAAAGTATAGGGAGATTTTAAATACTAATGTAGACGCGAGCGACGTATATTTAGTTACTCCTAAGGGAATTAGGAAAGCGATCCAGAGAACAAAGCCAAAAAAAGCGCCGGGGATAGACGGTATTCAGAATATGGTTTTAAAGAATCTTCCCAAGAAAGCATTGGTGCAACTTACGTATATTTTTAACATATGCCTTCTTATTTCCTATTTTCCTGAAAAATGGAAAATTGCAAACCTACTCCCAATTTACAAAGCTGGCAAAGAGAAGTTATTTCCTCAAAATTATAGGACTATTAGTCTTCTACCGACTTTGAGTAAAATCTCTGACCTGGAAAATCTTAGGCCTGGAAAAGGCATTTGACACTGTGTGGCACAAAGGTCTAATTTACAAACTTTATGAAATAAACTTTCCAAACTATCTGATTGAAATAATCTTAAATTATTTAACTAACAGAAAATTTGTAGTAACTGTAAATGGAAGTATGTCCAAAGAATCTTATATCGTGGCAGGGGTGCCTCAGGGTTCTATACTGGGTCCTATCCTCTTTATCTACTATATTAATGACATTCCTAGAAATCTAACCATCGAGTTGGCTTTGTTTGCGAATGACACAGCGATCTATGCAGCATCCTGGAGTAAAGGATTAGCAGTCTCAAAGTTGCAAAAATATCTAGACGAAATTTTAAAATTCTTTACAGTTTGGAAATTGAAAGTTAATGCTCAAAAAACTGATTTTACTATTTTTTCGAACAAAATTAGGGAAGAAAAAATCCCGGACCTTATGGTCGGGGATGAATTAATAATAATAAAAAATTATGTCAAGTATCTTGGTGTCTACCTTGACTCTAAGTTGAACTTCACAGAGCACATAAAAAATGTAAGAAGAAAAGCCTTCCAAATGATAGGTACTCTTTATTCTTTAATATCCAGGAAGAGTAAATTGAGTTTTAAAAATAAATTAATCCTTTATAATGTGACAATATAAACTTTAATGTTATATGTTGCTCACATCTGGAGTAATACTAGCCCAACTAATATACTAAAGCTACGAAGGGTTCCAATAAATGTCTGCGCATGATAGCAGGGGCTATCCCTAAAGATAAAAATTCTGCCATACATGAGAAAATTAATATTAATTATGTGCATCATGAAATCTTCTACTTAACTAAAAACTGTTATGAGCATCAAATTGAGCATCTTCATGAACTACAGGATGCACGCATCCAAGTTATAGCGGCAAATAAATTTTATTATTAACGTCAATCCATCTCATCTTTGGATCAGCTGCATTTTGTGAAACGAACCCACAAGAATGAAACTTATTTATCTAAAAAAGGTCTACAAATTTATCAGACCATTTTCGGCTAAAACTTGTAATTTTTCCTCTAGTCGTGATAAAGTTTTTTTAAGGAATCCATAAATTTCATTTTCTGCCCATATTATGCTAGATAAATAAAAATTATATATGAAAAATTGTTCAGCATAAGATCTACAGAAGTAATTCAGACTATCCTTTTGCTATGCTTTCGTTTTAATCGGAATGACACTTCTATAGAAATAAAAAAATGTTATTTTCCGGCTCATCTATGCAACATACGAAGAAGTTCCACATAAAAAATGTTGGTTTTTAAGAAGACCTACAAAGTAGCCTCTTAATATTTTTTGGTAGAACACACTGTTCTGCTCTTAATCACCGGATGTTTTGTTGAAACATAAAAAACTCAACTGTTTTCCGAAGAACTGAATTTTTTTTCGCATTTTCGTGAAATTTCTTCTTACAATATGTGATATATAGATATTGCATGATTCTGCTTTAAAATATTTCACACTCATTTTAAAAATTTAGAAAAATAATTGAAAATGTTTTGTAATTTTCTTCAATTTACTTGTAGAATTCATGAAAAAATAATCATTTGAAATTTTTCCATGAATCTCAACAACATTTTTTGTTATTCTCTTGACACTCTGCAAAATTCAGTTTACTTAAAAATTCTTTTGATCCTGAAGAATTGAAAAATATTGTTTTTTTAGATAGGAGATGCAATTAAAAATGTTACGTGAAATGCAAAATTTTTTCAAACCCTCAAAAATTATTCCAAAAACCTGGATCGAAGTTTCGAAAAAACAAAAGAAATGACCACACTTCTCCGTATTATTTTTTGACCTTCAGATTTGTTTTCGGTACGGAAAAAGTATACGTGAACTTCATGATTCTTTTTAGAGTATCAAGGGTAAGATGTAATAGATTAAGTGTGTAAATAATTTTTGTTTTTCACTTTTTGACTTGTAAGAACGTTAAGCTGGTCGTGGTGACGTATCTTGTTTACAGGTTTCACAATATTACCTTCTTATGATTTCAATAAAGCTGAAAATATCACAAACTAGCGTTTTTTTATTGAACTCATATTGAGCATTCTTATATTTCGGGAGAAATTTTTTATTTTTGTAAAAAAATTGAAATTTTATTTTCAGTTGCTATCCAAAGCCGATTCTGAAAATCTATGAAATTTTAATCTCGAAATTCTTGGCATTCCTTAACTTTTGTATACGTTTTGAATTAAAGTTTCCCTAGTGAAATAAAAATCTAATTCTTGGCAGGGATAACGTTGAATCGACAAAAAAAATTTATTTCCAAGGATTTTCCATTTCCTATTGTTTTAGTATATATGTTATCGAACAAATCATGTTATATATAACAAAGAGTATCACACTTCCCCGCTTTTTCATACTTTGTAATTCTTGTGTTAAAAATTGTTACATAAATTCCAATTGTCTTCTATTTGTCATGTACCAGTTTGTAATCTGACATGTTACATGTTTTCATATTTCGCCTTTTCAATTTTCGAAAAATGAACCAAACTTGGTGGAATTGTTGACAAATGGTAAACAAGTATTTGCTGTTTTTAGTATACAGTTCTGAAGTTATTAGAATTACAAAACGAAAATTTAAAAATGTGAACCTTTTTCCATGGAAATAATTTGTAACCCAAAAACAGGATGATTCCCGATGACTAGATGTACATTGTACAATATAAGTAACTCATTATTAATTTGCCACACCTTATTTAAAGCATTAATTTCTTATAAAATATGCAAATGAGAGACAATTAAAATTTTGATTTCATTTTTCAAATAGACACTAAAAAAGAAGAAAAACGATCATCCGAAAAAATATTTGAATTTCCAATCAGAGGTCATTAACGAAATTAACAAACTTGGTTCTGTCAATAAAACTTCTAGGTATGGCAGATTGATGGTATAATAAAATGGATTGAAAAAATTTGTTGCAAAAATTCTCATATGGTGCTTTATAGAAAAAGTTTTTTGATATAATTTATTAGAAAATGTTTTGATTTGAATTTTGATTTCAACTTTCAACTGTCAACTTTGATTTCACAAATTCATATCTTGAAAAGAAATTGCCAAACATTGATTTTACAAATGTGGTTGATTGCTCTGATAATAATTATTACTTGAGATATAAAAACACCTATATTTTATTTGTAGAAGAACGGAGTCCTGCGTCTAGGAAATGAGGCTTTCAATTTAGACAGTTTGTTCTAGATTAAAAGATTTCATGACGCTTCTTCCACGTAGTCGACGCACATTGGAAGTTTTTATAATTCTGAAGGCTTTGTATTTAAAAATCACCGATAATAATCGGTGTATATAGCCGTGAATATTTGCAAACAGTCTCACTCACGGTTCAGAAAATCTTTCTGCAAAAATGAAGATCTACCTCAGCGCTTTGCCTCTTACCATCGGGGTTATTCTGCAATTCGGTGGTGAGTATACTCAATAGAATCTAAAGTTAAAAATTCGCAATTACACAAGGTTACGAAATTTTAATTATTTTTTTCCGCTTTTGTAAAAAATGCGAATAGATAGAACATTTTCAAACCCAGGTCCGTATTATTTAAAAAAAGGCATACTGAAATGTCCCATCAATTGATGATGATCAAAATATTAGCATCTAGTGTCACAAAAATTTCAATAATTTGCTATAACTTTTTCCATCAAGTTACAAAATTTTATGAAATTCAAGTGTATCGATTTTTATGGTATTTCTTCATCTTTTTTGAAGCGTTGATCACGTACAAATTGAAAAAAACATATTTTGCAAGTAAATAAACGTAGAAAAACGTAAGGTATTCTTCGAAAACAAAGGCTCATAGTACATGCATCAGGGTTCAATTTCAGCCCAACTCAAAACCTTCAGCATTTCTTGTTTTTTTGATACGTGCTTTCAAAGACAGTCATTAGTTTTTTTACTTTTTAAACCTGTTTTTCTGAAAACGCAAAAAAATAGAACATTTTCGTCTTTAGGTTTATAATCTTCGAAGAAACCCCTAATGAAATGTTTCATCAATTTATCAGAAACAAAATCTTGTTACCTAGTGTTATTAAAACCTTCTTTATTGACACATGTTAGACACAAAGACGTTTTTAAGCTGATGCTTTCCACGTCCGAAATATCAATCCTGACAGCCATCTCATGGATTTGAATAAAATTTGGTGTTCTTATAGAACTTCAAAGGTCATATTTTTGGCCAAAGGATTTTGAAAAATTTCGAAAATTCTGGGAGCTACACCATTTTGAAATTTGAGGTCGACTTTTTTTTTAATTGTAATATTTCCGACACTTTTTTTCGGATTTCAATGAAACTTATAGGCACTTTGTAAAACATGATGCTGTTTTATATAAAATATGATAGAAAAAAAATTTCAAAATTTTCACAAAACAAAACTCAAAAAAAAGTTTTGATTCAATTTTTGACGGATTTCGCTTTTTTTTTATTTTTTATTTTTTTTTTTAGAATACTATTCCTTATTCTTTAATCTATCATTAAAAAAAACTTCATGCATACTCAACTGGTTCGCGAGTCATGAGTATTTGAAGAGCGACATTCCAGTCGAATGATTGTGCTAAGCAGCAGCTAGGTGGGAAGCAGGCATTGGCATTACACATTACACCGTTGCAAAGCTGCGGTTTCGGGCATTCCTGTTAACTACATTTTTTTTCGTACCATCAATTGTCTGAGCTATCAGGAAACAATCGCGAAGAAATTTGGCATGGTTCTCGTATTTACTTTTTGCTCAAAAAATGAATTTTACTTTTGGCATAGCGCTGATGGCCCAATCGTACAACAAAGAAGCCGTGATACAAGAGGATTTCATTCCTTCATACGAATCAATAACCCTCAAATCCGTTAAAAAATATATTCTGCTGCTCCTGATAAAAAATCAAAAATGTTTCAGATACAAAAATCTACTCCTAAAGGGAAGAATTCTGAGCGAGAAAAAAAATTCAGTTAACAGGAATGCCCGAAACTGCAGCGTTGCAACGGTGTACTGTGTAATGCCAATGCCAGCTGCCCGCCTCGCTGCTGCGTGGCACAAGCATTCGACTGGAATGTCGCTCTTCAAATACTCATGACTCGCGAACCAGTTGAGTGTCCATGAAGTTTTCTCTTTTTTTTAATGGAAGATAAAAGAACAGGAAATATTATTCTAAAAAAAATCAAAAATCAAAAATAGCGAAATCCGTTAAAAATCGAATCAAAAATTTTTTTTGAGTTTTTTTTTGTGAAGATTCAGACATTTTTCTTTCTATCATATTTCATATAAAACAGCATCATGTTTTACAAAATGCCTATAAGTTTAATTAACATTCGAAGGAAAGTGTCGGAAATATTACAATTTAAAGAAAATGCGACCCAAAATGTTTGATTTTTTTATTTCATGCTCTTGATCTATCTGATACATAATATTATTCTGTTCCTAAGACTTCTGTAAATTCATTATTCAATCTCAAACACTTAAGCCTCTGAGTAGCTTGATTCGGACGTCACCGAAATTAAAATGGTTTAGTATTTAATTATTAATTTCGAATTTTTTCTGCTAAAAATTATTCAAGTTAAACTGTTATATATAAACTTATACATTTGGAAATTGAAATTATTCGGGTTTAGAGTTGTGCAATTTTGAAAAATGTCGACGCATCGTGCGAAGATGACGTTAAATCAACACAAATCTGTGCTCCTCGAATGTTTGTCCAAACTGTGAGCATGTGGCGTATCACGAAAATAGTTTGATATAAAAGTTGATGTGTTGATCCATCGTTATCTCTGCTGAGCCTTTAAGTATTGCTCAATTTTAGGTACGAAAATTGTAAAATTTTATTTTCCTATTCCATCATCATTTCATTATTCTATTTTATTTTTAATTTGTTTATTCATCATTTGATGAAAAAAGGAAAATTTTCAACAAAGCAATTTATTGAATCCTCAACCAAAATAGATTAATTAAACTTTCAAACTTTCCAAAAAAGGGGGAGGGTGTTCTCGTCTCGTTGTGGTCTGTTATGTGTGGTGGGGAGGGGGGGGGGGGTTCTTACCTGATCACATAACCCTTTTAATTGCATGTCCTGTCTAAAAAAGCGATTTTACTCAATTTTGTGAGAATATCAAACACATTGTTGTCGAAAAACTGATTGGTTGCGACACTGAATGAATATAACTTTTAGTAACTATTTTCAGTTTGTTTATCTATTAATAAAGATTTGCGAATTTTCTGCAATACCAATTTTGTATATAAAAATTTCCAAGCAAATGATTTTACCTAATCATAAAATTTATTTCCAAATGTTTCTAAACATTATTGATAAAAGAGAAAATTCAAATTATAAATGATTGTTTGATACGGGGAAATAATTCTGTTCCAAAAATTTTGCTACCACACCATAATTATTCATAAGCTTCTTTAAATTTCCAAAGAGATGAGGAAAATTAAATTATGGGCAAAAATTTATTTTGAAGAATTAAACAAAAAATTAGAAGCTTCTTAATAGAAACAGAAATGTGAATTTTGCAGTGTGTCAAAAGAATGAAGAGAATGTTCTCAAGATTCATTGGAAGAATTGGAATGATTGTTCTTTGATGAATTAGAAGAGAAAATTGAAAAATTACAAAACATTTTTAATTCACATAAATTAAAAAAAAGGTTCCTCGAAAAAATTTAAATTATTTTATATTTTGAAAAATTCATTGAAAAAGCATTCAATAAGATTTCAAAAAATTTCAAAAGATTTTAAAAATTGTCAAAGCAGAATCTGATAGATTTCACGGCAATTTTCATAATTTTGCGGAATTTTAAAAAAAAGCAGAGAAATTTTGAATAATTTTTAAAGATTAGAAAGTTTGGAAGGTACGAAAAGAATGGAAGAAGAATTTTGTTGAGATTCGTGTGAAAAATTTTAATGGTTTTTCATTTTGAAAAATAAACTTTAAAAGTAAATTACAAAAGGTTTCAAAACATTTCAAACGATTACTCAATATTTCGAAAAAGAGTGTAGAAGATTTTAAAGCAAAATGTATCAATTCGGTAAGATGGAAAAATCAAAGAAAAATCGAGTAAATTCAAGAAATATTTAGGAGATTTGAAGAGATTCAAAAAGAATTCTAAACTTGAAAACATTTTCTAAAATGTAGATTCTCAAAGATTTTAAGAAGAAACTCTAGAAGGTTCAAAAGAATTTCGAAAGACTTCAATAGAATGAACAAATTTGATTAAAGATCCTGGGGAAATTTACAAGATTTTAAGACAATTTTTCATATTTTGTTTGATTTTATGAAATTTCCAGAAAAATTCGAGACAGTTGAAAATATTTTCAAGAATTTAAGACGTTTCAAATTGATTACAAATATTTCAAGAATTAGAAAAATTTCCGAAATTTTATCAAATATTTGTTGATTTCTTGCAAGCTTCTAAAAATCCTCAAAATATTTTGAAAAGTCTCGAATTTTTCCTTATGTTTTGTACAATGCTAGGAGAAAAAAAATTTTCTTCAAAATCTTCTACATTCTTTTTTGACAGATCTGAAAGATTCAAAAATCTATATTCATTTTCTCAAGAATCTTATGAAAATTACATTTATATATATATTCAAAAACAAACTGATACTACTTATTTTCTCCTTCTCAAATTTCGGGATTTAATTTCAGCTCGAATTTAATTGTTCAAAAACTTTTAACAAGAAAACATTTTTTCAATACTTGTATGACAAAAGAAAATATTCAAAAAGCATTCAGTTACATCAAAGTATTAATTTATTTATTCTCAGACAATACTCCTATCAGGTTTTTAAACTTTATAGTGGACTTTCAGTCAAAAATAGTTAGATTTTCTTAATGAGTTCTATCATAATGATTCAATTCACATTCCAGAAAAAAACAATTCGTGACATAATTTATGGACTACCCCTAGGGACTGTTTCGTTCAGAAAAATGAAAAATAAATGTTGCGTTTGTTGGGAAAATTCATGTATAAAGAATGCATATATTTGTGCTTCCAGTATCAAGTCCAATGATGCCATCGCCGCAGCGAGCTTATACAAATGAGCTGAGAACGGCAGTTGGGTTCCCTGATTTGATTATTTCTGATTACCAGCGTGATCTACATACTCATCAAGTTGTTTGCATAATAGTTAATGATGACTATTTTGCAATATTCACCGGACGGAGATTGCTAGGTAAGAATTAATTTGAAAAAACCGTGTTTTTGGAAACAATTGATTTTTTATTCTTTTTTGAGTTCAACACGTGGTAAATTCGTTTATCTTTCAACTGATAGAGCAATTATCATTTGGAAACGCTTATTTAAAGCAATTTTATTAATTTTTCCATGACGCTGAGCATAAATTTAAGTTTTACGTCTTGCCATATTGGAACCTGAATTTTGAATTTTCAAATAGTGATATCTGATTCGAATTCAGCGCCTTCGAACCCTAAATATGACGGTTTTTATTTTTTATTTCTTTATTATATTATTTTTAATATGACACATATTTTAAAATTTTCAATTTTGTATATGAAGTACATGAAGCATTTACGGCTTCTTAATCTCCTGGACAAATTTAAACCTCAATTATCAGACCTTATTTTTACTTTTTTTTCCTGAAATTTCATGTTACGTACACTCTTATGTTAGCGTTTGTAAGTTTGGAACCCCTCCCCCTCAACCTCCTATCTAACGTAATTTTTGTCAACTAAATTTATTCTACCATCTTGTTCAGAGGTCATCCAAAAATACCGTAAGACCAAAAGAGAATAATTTTTTGAAAATATTTGAATCCTTAACGAAGAAAGATTTTCCAGTAAATAAAAAAAATTTCATCTGAAATTCTCAACAAGATGCCTAAATTCTGAACCAAATAGTGGAGTTTTCAAGCTAAAACTACGAGCTCTCTTCAAAAAAGTCTTATTTTTGATCAAATGATTATATTTGAATCAAAAATTACATTAATTTCCAACCGGATAGTTCTTCCACAAAACAAACCAATTTTTAACCAGAAGATATAAATTTTCAACAGAAAAAATTGAATTACCAAACAAACACTCAAATTTTCTACCAAATTGGTGAATTTTCAATCCAAAATGATGAATTTTCCACAAAACACTTGAATTTTTAACAAAAATTAGGAATCTTCACCCAAACGAATGAATTTTTATGGTATTTCTTTATGTATTCTGAAGTTCAATATCACGTAAAAAAAAACATATTGTGCAGATGCAAAAACGTAAAAAAACATGAGGTCATTTTCCAAAACATATGGTCATAGTATATGCATCGGGCTTCAATTTCAATCCTATTGAAAACCTTTAGCATTTCCGGTTTTTTGATACATGGTTTCAAAGACAGCCCACCTATCACTACCGAGGAGGTGAAAAACGTATTAAGAGGCATAAAGAACTATTCCGCTCCAAGACCAGATGGTATCAAGACCTTCTGGTGGAAGAAGTTTCCTTCAGCCCACCAGCATCTGGCCCGAATTTTCACCTCATATCTGAAGTCGGAAGAGCCTATTCCGGAGTGTTTGGTGGAAGGGCGCACAGTGCTCCTGTCGAAGACGGGCAACTTAGTTCACTCTGATCATTACAGGCCAATAACTTGTCTGAACACACTGTATAAGATCTTCACAGCCATCCTAAATGATAGGATTCTTCGGACAATTGAACCTGTGTGGCGAGAGATGTATGAACAACGTGGCTCGAAGAAAGGCGTAGCAGGATGTCAGTAGAACCTGCTCATCGATAGATGTGTCTGTAAAGACGCAGCATCCTATCAGCGATCACTATCGATGGCCTGGATTGATTACCGAAAAGCTTTCGATTTAACCTCTCATAGACTTATCATCTGTCTGTTGGAAAGCTTGAAGGTTCATCCACAAATCGTGAGGTACATAGAGAGATTAATGCCGCTTTGGAAAACCAGATTTACTATCTCATCTGGAAAACATCGTGTGATCAGTGACAGTATCACCTTTTAGAGAGGTGTGTTTCAGGGTGACACCATGAGCCCTCTCCTCTTTTGCCTCACATTATTGCCACTATCTCTCGCACTTCGCCATTCCGAAGGACACCACTGCGGCAAACCTGGCAACCGAAAGCATAAGGTCACTCATGTATTTCACATGGATGATCTTAAGATCTATGCTAGAAATCCAGAGAAAATACATCTAGCTTTAAAAATTGTTAAAGAGTACACTCAAGAGATTGGAATGAAGTTCGGGTTAGAGAAATGCGCCAAGGTTAATTTGAAGATAGGAAAATTTAACAGCATCCCCGAAGATCCTGAGCTCGTTGACAGACAAACGTCTCAAACAATACGTCTCAAACAAACGTCTCATCCGGAAGATATGGTCTTCCGAACTGTCGGCGAGGAACTAAGTATGTGCGACGAGCATGCTAGGCGTCCCTGTAGTACTCTATTCATTTAAAGTAGTTCCATGGACAAAGGACGAGCTCAGATCCCTCGTTGTCGGGTCCCGAAAGGTTATGCACATGAACAAAAGCATGCACCTTAAGTCTTCTGTTACACGACTTTACATCTCACGCCGTCAAGGTGGTCGTGGAATACTGAATCTTGAATGTCTTCGCAACAGGATTATTCTGAGTACAGCACGTAAAGTCGCGAATGGACAAGACCCTCTTATTAAAATGGTCAGGAAACACGAAGAAGTAGGCAAAGGGGCGTTTCTGTACAAAGCAGTGGAGAAAGTTGCTGAGACACTCGGCCTTGGCTTAAATACTAGGGGTGAGCAAAATGAATCAAATCTTATCCATCTCGAAAACTCACTCCTGAAGGCCCGGATTAGGAAAGCACAGGAGGAAAACTTCTGCGAACAGCTTCTCGACAAGAGGATGCACGGTATCTTTCAAAGAAATGTTGAAGATCAGTCGATGTCGTATGAGCTGACGATTGCTTTCTTTAGATCACCCGGATTGAAGTCGGGGAGTGAAGGCTTCATTTTGGCATGTCAAGATGTTGTCATTTCCACTCTAGCATACCGTCGCCACATTTTGAGCCAAGACACTCCCGATGATAGCTGCAGAGCGTGTCATGAACACCCCGAGCATCTAGGACACATACTATCTAGTTGTCCAACTCATGCGGGAACAACCTACATCCAAAGGCAAAATGCGGCACTTAGAGTTCTTTACCACCATCTCTGTCACTCTAACGGCATTAGCCCAAATACCTCTCCACTAAACACTCCTAGAGAAATAGAGTAAATTGTCGAAAATGAGAAGTGCCGCTTATACTGGAACTTCATATTCTCGACAATTGTTTCTCTTGCGCACTCAAGGCCTGCCATGGTTCTTCTTGACTTCGAGAAACGAACCATGTCCGTTATCGAATTTTTGGCATCAGCTGACAAAAACGGCACAGCGAAGGAGAAAGAAAAGAAAGAGAGTTATAAAGACCTTATAAGGCAGTTGCGACGGTCATACCCAGAAAATTCTGTTAAGTTGATCGTCCTGATCATCGGCGCTCTTGGAGGTGCCAAGGTTTCACTTCTTAATAGCCTGAAAAGCATCACGGTTGTGAAACGTGGCCATAGGTGTGATCTACCGCGGTTCTACTGGGGGCTATTGACATTTGTCATATGGTAGTTGCTCTTAGTGGGACCCTGCGGTGGTTGTTTAACTCTTTCTTTTAAATATATATATATATATATATATATATATATATATATAAGTATAGTTTATATAATAGTAAATACCAATTTTATAGTTTTTCGTTAAGCTACAAAATGTTAAATTTTTTAATTCCATGCTCTTAACATTTCCGATACATGATTTTATTTTACTTCTAAAGCTTCTGTTAACTGATTATCCAATCTAAGACACTGAAGGTTTAATGTAGCATAATTATGTTCGTACCAAAATTAGAATTACTTAGTACTTAATTATAACTTGAGACTTTTTCTGCTAGAAAATTATTCAGGTTCAATTGTTACATATAAATTTATACATTTAAAAATTGAAATAGTCTGGCTGCTGAGTTGTGCAATCTTGAAGATTATCGAGGCATTCTAACTAAAGCTTTGGAAAAGATAACGTTGAGTCAACTGAAATTTATGCTGCTCGAATATTTGTTCAAACTGTGAGCATGTTTCATACCAAGAAAATAGTTTTATATAACAATTTTTTTTGATCTAGCGCTATTTCTACTAAGGCTTTGAATATTTCTCAATTTTACGCACGACAATTATTATATTTTATTTGCCTACTCAATCAAGATATCATTATTCAGTTCCAAATGATTGCATTTAAAATCGTATATTTTCAAACAGTAATTTTCTTGACGTTTGGAAAAAAATCGTAATTTAAAGAAGTTTATTATCGGTCGACAAGTAATTGAAAAATAAGTGACAATAATTTTACTGTATTAAAACTATATTTTAATTCCATAATTTATTAAAATTCGTTGAAATATTTGGTGGCCTTGAAAACGGCTGTTTTATTTCAGTGATTGGTGCAAGAAATAAAATTAGTTTGTATGTGCATGATTATTCCCGCGTAACGTGACCATTAGGGTGGTCCAAAAATGCATTGAAAATTTTTTTTTTTTTCAATTTCTATGGAGACACCCCCCAAGTTTATTCGAATCCACATGATTCCATTTTTTTTTGAACAAAAATTATATTTAGGGGTTCCGCAAGCCTCATGAAGTTTAACATGTATTTCCCATAAGAAAAAAAGACATTTTTGTAAATTTTATTTACTCTTATTCTCTTTTACTTTTTACTCTTACTCTTATTTAATCTTATTTCTCTTCACCATTAGCCATGGAATACGAATAAAAAATCCCTCTTCAAAGACCAACAACATAATTCTATTTTATAGGGTCTCAAATAAACCACATAAGTGAAAAAATGGGTTTTGCGAGTTTTTGGCCCTAATTATGCATTGTTTGCGGTTTTTTAAATGCGAATTGTTTCTTATATATAAAATGTTACTTTATGCTGGCCATTAGATGTTTTCATGAATTGTTTAAACAATTTATCATTGTTTTTTAGCAATTTTCTCATAGAATGGAGTTAGAAAGACGCGGTTTTTCACAAATTTTCCATTTTTGTCAAATTTTCATTTAGAGGAAGTGATAGTTCGTCCATGTTAACAAGAGGGATTGTTTAAACAATTTATTAATAATCTTAATAATATTCTGTTAGAAAAATGCTACGAAATTGCAAAAAAAAATCACTTTCAGTCAAATTTTCAATTAAGATAAGTTAAGTAATTCATCAGAGTCAAGAAAATTAATTGTTCAAACAATTTACTATAATTATTAATAATATTATACTTGAATAATGCTAGAAAGATGCGGTTTTCTTTTAAATTTCTGACTTTTTGCCCAATTTTCATTTGGAGTGCAGTAATAATTAATTCAAGTTAACAAAATGATTGTTCAAACCATTTATTATCATTGTAAATAATATTATTTTTGCCTGATTGACGGAATGTTGCGGTTTATTCTGAAATTTTCAACTGTTAGTCTATTTTTCATTAGGCCTGACTTAATAATTAATTAGATTTGGCAAAAATAATTGTTGAAACACTACCCGAAGCAGGTAGTGAGGCAATTAACTTTCGAGTTCGAAATGCTAATCAATTTTTTTTATTTTTTTTATAACTATCTTTTCTTAGATAAGTGCTAGAAAGTGGCGGTTTTTTCGAAAATCTTTCACTTTGCATCGCCTTTTCATTTATGAACAAATAATAAGTCAACCGCAACAAAAATGATTTTTCGAATGGTATTATTGTTTTAAGTGAATTATTTTCGCTCATTTCTCAATGCTTGAAAAAAATTATCTGAAGAAAAAAAGCTATTTTACACAAGAAGCAAAAACAAAGAATAGAATAACAATAACAATTGCTGCATTTCTGACACCTCACTGACGTCTCTCAGTAACTTATTCAAGGGAAAGTTGTATTCAACATGATCCGTCTAGAACATTTGAAGCATATTTTAAATATCTGTTTTATTTTTGAAAAATATATTCACAAAAAGGAAAGAGATTATTTGAAATATAGTTCTCTCTAATGTTTATTTATTATTTGTTAGTAATTAAGCAGGCGAAGCAAAGTGAAAGATTTTATAAAAGCCGCCACTTTCTAGCCCTCATCTAAGAAGATACAATTATAAACAATATTAAATTGTTTAAACAACTTTTTTGTTAACTTTAATTAATTATTACCTCACTAAGTGAAAAAAGGACAGAGAGGTAAAAATTGCCGAAAAGCCGCTACTATCGGGTGCAATTAATGTAGATGAAGGTAGTCATAAACAATAATAATTTGTGTAAACAATTATTTTTCCGAATCTTATTAATTATTAAGTCTCACCTAATGAAAATTTCCATGGGTAAATGCAATTATATAGCAAACTTTATAAGAAATTTGCTTCGAATGAGGATAAACTTGAGTGTTCAAAGAAGTTTATTTTTATTTTATAGCTTTTTTTTATTCAAAATATACTTTAATGCCTCTCTGAATCAAATTGTGAAAACTTAACCGATTACTAGTGAGATTTTACCATCAGAGAAAATTAAACCACTCAAGATTGGTTGAAATTAAAAATTTTATTGGTCAAGATATTTCCCAATTCAATAATGGAGAACGAATAATTGCTTGGTAAAAGTATCTCAACTTATTTAGGACTGTATGTAATAATTTTGAGATGTTATAAACATAAAAAACGTGAAAAGTAGACAAGTTCAATTAAACGACGTGATGGTGTAACATGTTTACATCTATTGAAACATTAGGAAGGCCGTATTGAGAAATCGTTAATGTGACCTCGTCCGTTTCCATTTTTTAAATATTTTCTTCTGGTTGTTTGCACAAGTTAAAAAAAATGAATTTTTCTATATTCAATGGGTCAATGGTCTATCAATTAACTATGCATATTCAGATTCATTATGCGCTTCTTTGTGACAGAACCTCGCTTTGGATTTTAAAATCTTTTACTTTCCTACATATTTCTAGGTTTCATTGGAACAAGAAAGTTTCACAAAATGGTGAAAAGTTTTATCTAGTGAAAGATGCAATTTTTTTTTATCAACCTTGTTATTGAGGGTTTTTATTTATAGCCATTGTTATAAACAATGCAGTAACAAGGTTAATGAAAAATAAACAATATCATTAATGATAGGTAAGGTTTTTTATTTTCAACAAAGTAACTGAACTTTCAAAGAAGCCGCTGAGTTTTAACAAAATTTTTAACGAAAGAGTTTAACATTCAACTACGTAGGTGAATTTCCAACCACAAAGATGAATTTTTAACAAAGGAAATCAATTGTCTACAAAAAAATAATTTTCAACAAAATACGTAAATTTGCAACCAAATAATTGTTTGTTCAACCAGACAACCGGAAACATGAATTTTTAAATGAAGTGATGAATCTTGATCTAAAGGAAATTTCATTTTAATGAAGGAATATTACTTTTAACTGAAAAATGTTCGTTTTTAACAAAAAATGTAATTGTAAATGTTTACACCAATAAAGATTTGAATGAAAATAAAACAGATAAAAATTTAACCCAAAAATACGAATTTTTGACAAAATAGTTGAAACTATATCCGAAAAAGATTAATTTAAAAAAAAGTAATTGCATTTTCAACAAAGAAAGATGAAATTTCTACAAAAAAAGTTGAATTTTAAACCAAAAAAGACAAATTCTTAACGGAATAAGCAATATGTAGTAGATATTTCAACCAAACGAGATTTTAATTTGCAATAAAAACCGCTGATTTCATCCAAAAAAGTAGAATTTTTAACAAAGCAATGAATTCTTTACCAAAACAGATTAATTTTTCACCATACAGTTGCATTCCAACTGAAAAAGATTATTTCCTAAACGAGATGATTAATTTTCTAATACTGGAATAGTTGCATTTTCAACCGAAAGATGAATTTTCAACAAATAAAATTAATTTTTAAGAAAGTTATCAAACTTTCAAATAACAGGTTGAATTTCTGACCAAAAAAGATGATATAATGAAACTGATTGCATTTCCTACAAAAACAATCACTTTTTACTAATTTATTTAACATCTTAGAAAAACGATGAAAAGGGAAAATTCTTGAAAAAGGGAGAAAAAGTAGAATTCTTTAGAAAAATTAATAAAGGGAAATCGGAAAATGAGTGAAAAGTCTGAAATATGAAAGTGCTTTTCAAATTTCTCAAAATATTATTGAACTGTAACATTGCAGGGCCGTTTTCCGCTAAATTCGCAAACTTTGTTCAAATTTATCATCAGTAAACGTACGCAATGTTATCTAAGTACGTAAAAATACTTCCACTGACCCCCCCACACCCAAAAATTTTTTGTTACCAACCTTAGTTTTTGGCTTGACCCCCCTCCCCTCAAATTGGTAATGTAGTAGACTCTTTAGTTCATAAAAATAAATTGAAAATAAAAATTCAAGGTTCGTTGAACAGATTCGTTAATAAATAATTCATATATTTGTGCTTCCAGAAAATAATGAGCTGTCTCCGCCAGTAATGATGCCAAGGCATAGTTCGTTTGCTCCACTACCTGTGTACGATATGCATAATAACCTTGGTGCAATATACTATGACGAAAAGTTTTATTTAATCGAGAATATTCGAATGGAGCGTGAGTACGATAATTCAAAAACTAAAATACAATCTAGACTAAAAATTAGGGAATTCAATTCTCAAACGTCTAAATGTCCACGTTTTGAGACCCTGTGAACGCAAATGCCAGTTTTTCACGAATGTTTCTGTATGTATGTCTGTCCATATGTATGTAAGTATGTCTGTGAGCACAATAACGTTTGAGAAATATGCCCTTTGTTGTAGTCCTTAAATGTCCTAAACTGTATGTCAAGTTCATTAGCCAGCGATTTTGGATAAAGATTCAAAAAAATTACAGGTTTTCCAACATTTTTAAGACCACTCTTCTTAAGACCTAAAAATTCTATGTACGTCTATTCGTAGCACTTGGCATCTCGAACATTTTACCCTCACGACTTTTTCCGATCAAACAAAATTAAGAAAGTTGCAGCACTTTAAAAATTCGAAAAAGCAAACGCAAATGAATATTTTTTGTCAAACAACGCAGGATATGAAAAAAAGTCCACGAAACAAAAACGTTGCTTATTGGAAGCCATACAAGATTGTCACAACAACTCTTTGATTTTCCGAGAAAAATTGGAAATTGAAATTTTGATCGCAAAACAAATGACAAAAAATTAAAAATTTAATTTTGTCGTCAAGCTATGCAAGTTATGAACATGGGTCAATTCGCAAAAATCATGCACCCTAAAATGATCAGCAAAGATGTTTTTGATCTCTTTTTCATAGGACACGTAATTTTTTTTTTATCGGTGAAAAAATAACAATAAAAATAAAGAAATTAAATTCTTGCACAAACGACGAAAAAAAATTAGACAAAAGTTGTTCACCCAAAAGAGATTTGTAATTATTATTTTCTGATGAAACGCGTAGTTTTGGTTTCAATCAAGACAAATAAACAAAAAATATTTTTTAAAAATTTGAACCAAAGACACAAGCTATGAAAAGAATGATTCGACAAAAGTTGCTTATCGATAAAAGAGTTAAAAATTTGTATTTGATCATTTTTTGTTAGGACGCGTAGTTGTTGTTTTAATCGTAAGAAATATGTTCAAAATGAAAAAGAATTAAATTCTCGGAAAAAGGACAGAAGCTACAATAACATTTTATTTTAAAAAAATGCTCGTCTAAATTGTACCTACAAATTTGCTCACAAACACTTCACCCTAAGGTGCGTATTTTTAGTTTAAAAAGTAAAAAATAACATTGAAAATAAACAAATTGAATTTATCATAAAACGACCGAGGTACAAAAATGAATTTTATATACATTTTATATAAAAGTGTTAAATATAATGTAGAAAATATCACATTGTGTTTTTCATAATTTATGGACCAGATGCATTAAGAAAACATTAGGGTGGTCGAAAAATTTTTTAAATCAAATTTGCAGGTAGGTCGCCCGAAAATCCGTTGAAATCCACAGAAAAATTAATCCATTTTTTTTGAAGGAATGATATACAGAGGTAGTGGAAGACCCATGAAGCTTAACACATATTTGTCATAAGAAAAAAACAAGTTTTTGTAAATTTTATTTAGAATCGTCAATATGAGGTGAGTCGAATTGAATCTCAGGATTTCTCTTTGCAGTAAGACACAAAACACGAATGAAATATTGCTTTTCAAATATCGCCCACATAAGTCTTTTTTATAGGGTCTCGAAAAAGCTCTATAAGTAAAACAATGGGATTTGCAAGCTTTTGGTGATAATTATGATTTTCTTGCCGAAAAGGTTATATCTTTTTTCGTTTTCAAATTAAGTTTGAAAAATGGTCCTCTTTGAAACAATGAATCTCAATTTTTTTTTAACTCCAACTCGTGGTCAGTTTGTCTGTTTTTGGACAGATAAATCAATCATTATTTGAAAACGTTTGTTCAAAAGAAGATTGTTAATTTTTCCTTACGCCAGGCATAGATTTGAGTTTTATGTCTTGCAGCGTTCCGTTTATCAAGGTAATTTGGAGCAGGCAAAAACTTCTTAGGAGAACATTCAGCAACCTGGAACCCCTAAAACCAAATTTAAAATTTAAAAATTTGCAGATCATAAAAAATATCGTAAGACAATTTGTGAGAGGAAGGTTTAATATAATCGTACTGCTTTTTTTTTACTTAACGAAGTAGTTCTATTCTCAAAAACAGCCAATAAAAAAGAAAAATTTCATCCAAAATGTAGAATTTTCATGTAAAAGAAATGGATTATTAACCACGAAGATTAATTTTCTACTATGAAAGACGAATTCTCAACAGGATACATGAATTTTGAACCAAATAGTGGACTTTTCAAACTAAAACGAAGAACTTCCTGCAAAAAACTTGAATTTCCAATCGAATAATTACATTTTTAATCAAAAAGATAAATTTCCAATGAAAAAGATCAACTTTTCACTAAGAAGATGAATTCTTTGCAAAAATGAATGAAGTTTGAACCAAATAGTTGAATTTTCAAACTAAAAAGATTACTTAAAAAAAAAATTAAACCGTTAAATTTTCATGTGGAAGAATTAAGTTTTAATATGAAAAAATCGAATCCTCTAACAAATAGTTCAATTTTCAATCCAATAGTTCAATTTTCAACCAAAAATATCAATTTTTAACCAATGAGAGTAATTTTCTACTAGAAAAGACGAATTCTCAACAAAATAAATACATTTTAAACCAACTAGTTGCATTTCTACCAAAAAGATTTTTTTACCAAACAAGACGAATTTTCAGCGAATTACGTACATTTTCAACCGCATAGCTTAGTTTTAAAACTAAAAAGATCAATTTTAAACTAAAAATGGAACAGTTGAATTTTCGTTCAACAAAATTGATTTTAATATTAAAAAAATAATCTTCTATGCAAAAAGAGTTGAATTTCCAACCCGAAAATTGCAGTTTCAACAAAAAAGTTCTTTTTCAATAAAAAAGTCATATTTCAAGTTAAGAAAATCCGTTTTTTACCCAAAAAAGGAATTTTGAAGAAAATACAAAAGTTTTTAATCCACAAGTTAATTTTCAACAAACTTCCTAAATTTTTCCACAAACGCTCAACCAAAAATGCAAATTAAATAGTTAATTTTTCATTAAAAAGCAATAATTTCTGGAACAGAAAAGTGAATTTTTCACAAAACAGTTCAACGTTTCACCAACTTGTTGAATTTTCAAGCCAAAAATACGACAATTTCGACAAAATAGTCAAAACAGAGGGGACTTTTTGCAAGCCCTATATCATGTCTGTGATATCCCAGGTTCGCATGTCCCATATACATTTCTGTTAGGACTTTGATTTCGTTCCTCCCGAGCTTGAGTATTTCCCTTGCTCGGTTAGAGCTAAGCTTTGAGCCCAAGAGTGTTTTGGCCCGTCTGCAACCAGACACCAGATCTCATTCATTCTGATGTTCCTCAGTCACCCGAATGTTAATTTCTTCAATGACTGACCCGCTGCACATACCTACAACTGGCTGGGATCCAGTAAAATTTCTTCCTGCTGCTAGCTGGCCTAGCCTATCCGATATCTCATTGCCGTTGATACCGCTGTGTCCAGGGATCCATAGCAGAGTGACTCGGTTTTCGGTCGCTAACGTAATTAGTGCCTCTAAGCATTCCCGTACTAATAGCGACGTGGTCGTTGTTCAATTCAAGGTCAATCTAGCAGGCCTGCTGTCTCAGCAGATACGGATGTTCCTTTTATTGTCATACTCTTTTGGCTTGTAGGCGCACTGGAGTATGGCAATAATTTCAGATTGTAGACATAAGCTGTAAGCCAGTCGTCCCCATCACTGGGTAGGTGTGCTTCGCCGTTAAGCCATTCCTCCTTCGTGGATAGGCTAACTCGATATTTTTTCTCGAAGAGGTGGCGAGTGACCATTTTGCCCCTGGGAATGTTCAGGGTCGGCGTTCTTGCGATGTCGCCTGGGATCTTCACTGCTGTCGAGATCCTACTGTCATTGACCGTCTTTAGCCTCCAGGCCGTCTTCGCAGTCATGGCCCTAATGGTGAGATGGAGGGGCTCTACACCTATTAGTCCCCCAGTGCCATCATGGGTTTCGATTTTGAGGCTCCGGTGACGCCTCTCAGAATCAGTCCCCTGATCCTTTCCAGTCGAGACTTAACAGTGGACAGCTCGACCCTGCTCCACCAGACTACCGCCGCATAGATTAGCCTGGGTCACAAGATCGCTATGCAGACCCACATAGGTGGCTCCGATTTCAAACCCCAGCTTTTCCCTATGACTCTCCTACAGAGCCATAGAGTCGCTACTAGCTTCTTGCACTTGTTTTCCAGGTGCTCGTTCCATTACATCTTCTTACCCAGAATTAATCCTAGATATTTAGCTCGTTCTTTGATTTTCAGTTATTGTCCTCCAAATTTCAATGTACTCTGGGTTGCCAACTTGTACGTTCTGGTAAAAACAACCGCGTCTGTCTTACTTGGATTAATCAACTCTGAGTGCCCCCGCCGCGCCGGGCAGTTTCAGAGTGCCAAGAATAGCGTCTGGATTCCGAAGAAGCAGCCTATCCAGTCTAGCAGCCTCAGCTCCCTTCTCGATGTCTGTGCAAAAGTTGGCCCAGCTCTCTTGCTTTGCCTTACGTATTTCACCTCTGTATTCATCCCTCATCGCTGTGAATTACGTCCATAGTTCCTTCGTTTTGCCAGTACTGGCACATCTGAACCTCTGTCTGGTCTCCCTGCGAAGCCCTTAGAGTTTCCCATTCCACCAGTGTGTCTCTCCGGCCTTTCGGACTCTTGTAGGTCTTAAATTACTTTCATAAGTAGCTTCGATGGCCTGCGTGGAAGTTTTGGCTGCCATCTCCAGGGTATCCACGTCGTGAATAGACCTGGGAACCTCTGAAAGTGCACATCTTAGTTCCGTAGAAAACTGATCCCATTCCGTTCTTCTTATGTTTCATTCCAGAGAATATGAATTCAATTGAGGAATAACTCATATTTTACAGCGACCGAACCAATCCAATACTTTTATAATAGAAAAGATTTCTGTCAAATACATTAGCCCTTTATGCGAGAAGTATTCGTTCCATTAATGAACAAAGCGTGAGCAAGTGAGTTGGCGGAGATGTTAAATTGCGTGCAATTTTTTACAAAGCAGTGGAAAAACAGAAAAACGAATGTTGACCTATTTCATTTATTTTCTAATGAAAAATCTTCTTTCACTTATTATAGCCGTGCTATCAAGTTACTCCTCTCTATATTTTGCTTTTAAATTTAATTTTTCTTTTAGCTGCGCCAGCGTATCCTCTTCATCCCGAGTAGTACTAATTTGATCATTTTTCGAAATATTTAAATTTATTAATAACTATTTTTTTCTCATACAACCAGGTGTAGACCATCTTCTTGTCGGCGTCGTTGTTCCTGAGGGTAGTTTTCTTTACCGTAAAGGACGTAGAGGCCCGACTGCAGAATTCCATGCAAACGAGTTTTACGATAGACGTGGTAAAAATGATAATTTCAATAACTAATCAATAATCTAGAATAAATATTAGAAGACTCTACCTCAGAAGTTCTTACTTTTCAAGTTAACTTTCTGTCAATTCACCCCTGGGGTGTTATAAGACAGTTTTTCCTCGATTTAAAGTGCACTTCCAGTCCAGGCATCTCCCATTAAGAAAAGCCTGTTTGCCGTTTTAACTAGGAACCGTGCATAAATTACGTACACTTTTTCCTGAAATTATAAAAAAAAAAATTAATTTGCAAGAAAAATGCTCACTTCCAACCTACACAGATGAGTATTCTATAAAAAATGCGAATTTGTAAACAAGAACAATTTTCTACCAAAAAATGGAAATCTACAACAAAAAAGAAAATTGTTGTATGGTGAAAAATAGTTTAATTTCGTAACTAAGAAAGATCAATTTTTTCCTTAAAATAGAATATTTGAATTTTCATTTTAAAAAATTTTCAAATTATACAACAATTTTGTACACAGAAGTTTAATTTTCTACCAAATATGGCAATTTTTTACCAATCCGTTGAAATTTTCAAGCCAAAAGAAAGGACTTTTTACAGAACAGTTGAATTTTGTACTCAAAAGACGCATTCCGAACAAAATATACCAATTTTCCTTCGTCATAGAGGAAGCTTTGCGATGGTAACATTTTCTCGAATTTTTAAATTCATTTATTTAAACCTCCCTCAATTTGAAAATGTCTAATACAATGTTCTGTGTAGATGTCATACTTTTTGAGAACACGTTAACTACAAAACGGTTGCCGATAATTTGGTGAAATTTGGAGGGCTCATTTTTCTCGCTTATATCTCGTAAATTATCAAAGGATTTCCAAAAATATTAGTTGCACTTTTTTCAACACTCAATAATATTTTAATAATCGGGTTTTCACTGTAAAACTTTTTTCATCAGCATAATTCAAAGTTGATGCAAGAATATAAAAGATTACTTGGTTCGAGACTAGTCGCTTGACAGGAAATATTGTTGATTCAAGATGAATCGATTGACACATAGCATTTATACATTGTATTGACGAGTAAGGAAGCTGTGGTAATGCATAATATTTGAAAACACGATTTTTTGTAGTAAAACTTTTCTCACTAGCACAATTCAAAATTGATGCAAGAACGGAAATATTCCATGATTCGAGGCAAATCGATTGATCTACAGTATTAACACACTTCATCGAAGATTGAGGAAGCATATTTTGAATATTTGAAACATCTGTTTCAAACAGAAAAACTTTTCTCATCTACATAATTCAAAGTTGACGCATGAATAGGAAAGACTTTTTGATCATACATTTTTGAAAATAGAGTAATTCTGACGATTTTTGTAAAGAAATCATAAAGCTGGGAAAGGGATTGGGTGTGACATAACTTTTCCCTTATCTTTTCCAGCTCAAAAAATGATCATTTCGAATACAAAATTTGATTTGTCTGATTTGTCTTAATATTTAAAAAATTTTTGTATTATTTGGTCATTTTGTATTTTTTGTAAATTTCTGTTTTCAAATTAATCGAAATGAAGACTTTGGTTGGTCACTTATTGAAGAAAATAACTGATGCTTTCTCTATGAGGCAGCACATACATTTGCTAACGAAAACTAAAGTGCTCGTGAAATGAGCACTATATAATTATGAATGCAAACAAAGTATAAACACTCGAGATTAAAATCACAGCTAGTTTTATTCGTTAGAATAATCTCGTTATTGATCGTTTTGATACTCATTCTGGGACCCACGGCTAATTTAATCTAGGCAAATATGATTTTTTTAACATTCTTCCAAAAAATTTCTGTGACGTGTAGACGCATTTCTATCAAATTAGAAATTTACATCAAGGTCACTCAATAAACCCTTTCAGCCACAAAAAACGCACCCTACCTAGTTGAATTGATTGGGAACCTAGCAGATGCTTGGACTATAAAGGCACATGTTAATTTTGAACAATATTTTCTTAAATTTGATGTACAAGTATTTTTTTAATCTTTAAATTAATTAATAAATACGTTTTTCTTACAGCATCTGTATGCGGATTGTGTCGTAACAAAATACTCACAACCAAAACGAATGATTTCGTAGCGTCAGGTTTCAGGCCTATTGGAATGTTTCGTGATGATGGCTTTTTTCATAAGTTTATTCTCAGTGATTAGAAAGATTTGAGCACCATACATTTCTTGTGTCACAATTTTCGCCTCAACGGACCTTGCCTGTCCACTAATATTGTTCTACAATGTACCCGGGTACTCGGCGGTTCACAGAAAAAACCCAAAGATAAAAAGAGCTTCAGGTAGAAATTCTGGAGGTAATCTTGAAATCCAAAAAAATTGACGATAGATACAGGTAACATGAAACAGTGATCTTTTATTTTACTCTCACCAATCTTCAGTTCTTTGCATGTCGAGATTACCCCTAGCACTTTATCCTGCAGGCTTTTTAGTTTTTACCTTTTGTTTTTTCTGTGTCAAGGCGTACGCAGATGTTGAATGACTCACGGGTACCCATGGAGGTTTCCATGAGCCAAGCTTGCCTTCATTGATGCAAATATGTTTTTCAAATGACCAATTTTTCTACATTTTCATTTCTTTTGTTCAGTTACTTTGAATTTTATCATGACTTCCTCGTAATATATTGATAACCTGACAAATTATCAATATCTCTGAGAAGTTTCCTTCCCTGAGTTAACTAAGTTGAATAAGCATGTTCAGTAAGGCAGGTTTGGCTCAACAACTCAAATAATATTTCATGTCGCTAATAGTCCAAAGTTTGTATGTTAATTAATAATATAAAATCAACGTTTATTTCTCGCATAAATTTAGGTTAGAAGCCATAATAATTATAATTATTGCACTGTATTGTGATCTAATATTTTGATATATTGAATTGCAAAGTCTCAGCATTATAATAATTCCAACTTTTATCATTGAATTTTGTTTTATATTCTATCAATTTTATTGTTCTACATTATGGATTATAATCTTATGGAAATAACGTTATAATTATTGATATTTCTTAATACGAGTATATTGTTATTATTATAATATCATTATACTTGCGTCATATGGATAGACGTCAAACAAGGCGACAGCAGGCGTCAGGCAGAGCACGTAAGGAGAATAGATTGAGGAATGATCTGATTGGAGCGCTGGCCCCGAAAATCCTCAAAAAGTAGAAAAAGCCACGCAAAGCCCAAGCAACTCGGGAACCAATGTGGAAAGACCCGCCCCACCAGACCAAACTGCAGCAAGCTCCCCAAGTGTGTCTGCATAAGGGTTGCGTGTTTCAGCCATTGGTCCATTCGTTCTGCGACCTCACAACGGACCCAGTCACACCGGCGAGCCTACAGTAAGCCTGCCCAGAATAAGGTTGCTTAAACGAGAGTGCAAAAGCCTCATGGTATCCACGTGCGTGAAATAGACCCACTGCCGAAAACGCTTTTGCGCTGACGCGAAACTGAGCCTCTTTCGTATTTAAGCTAGCATATTGAAGGTAGACTTACTCCTGGCTCGCTGATGTGATTGGATGATTGACACCAGCTAAGCCTTGCTTCTTCTCTCTCACTGAAAATCACCAAACGTTTAGTCCTTCTGAGAGCAGCAGCCACGTCGCGACGGGGTGACCAATTCAGAAGACGTCTTTCCCTACACCAAGGCCATCTTCTCGTTCCTAGTTGTGTGTTACACCATTGTATTTAGTTCTAAGAATATCATATCCTGTAGTTGTCGAGAAATTACATTGTACATAATTTTGTCCTCCCAACTTTTATCTAGCTTTCACTTCCAATTTGGTTTTCTCTGATGCTTTAAGGCAGCAGTTAGTCACGTTTAAATAATCGAAGTATATTGCAGTAGCAGATTTAACAAGCTTGGTTCCGAGGACGGTCCGTAAGGCTTTGTCGCATGTCAAGATTCGTCGTTGTAACTTCTGACAGATTTCTGTATTTTCTTCACTTACTACTCCGCAACAGTGAAAGGTTTGGTCAGTATCGACTTATTTTCTCTCGATTTGAAGAGTCGGTCATGTCCAGTATTTATCCGTTGTTAGTCAGAGTATTTGAAATCCACTTCCGATTAGTCGCACTCGACAACTCCGGTTGTACCATTTTTTTGAATGAACATTCAGTATTAACTGCAAACAAATTTAACTACTGTCGTCAATCCCTTTCATCTTAGGATCAGTTTTATTGTATGAAACGAACCCACAAGAAAGAATGTTAAATATCTAAACAAGATCTACAAATTTACTTCATACCAATTTCTGCTGAAACTTATCATTTTTCTTTAAATCACGATAACGTTTTTTACGAAATCATAAATTCCATTTGCTGACCACATTATGCCACATAAACAAGCATTATATATGAAAAATTGTTCAGCATAACATCTACCAAAGTAATTCAGACTATTTTTTTTACCACGCTTTTGTTTCAATCACGAATAAACTTCTAAAGAAATACAAAAAATTATTTTCTGGCTAATCTATGCAACATATGAAAAAGTTCCACATAATAATTTCTGGCTTCTAAGAAGACCTACAAAGTCGCCTCTTAATATTTTCGATAGAACACACTGTTCTGCCCTTAGCCATAGAATGTTCTGTTGAAACATACAAAGTTTAACTGATTAGCCAATCGATGCCTACGGAATTTTCTTTACCGCGACTCGTGCTTCAAGAAATTATCGACGAGCCACCGCAGTTTCTTCAGTCTAATACCAAGTGACAGGTCGAGGTGACTGACCCGCGGCCCACAGGAGGAGCTTCAACGCAGACAACCAGGATCTACAGTAACAGCAAGTAAGTGACAGGTGTTGTTTCCAAATAATTGACCGGTATTTACCAAATAAAATACCATCCGTGACACAAGTGCGGACGATATTTGATCTCAGATCAATTATTTGGAAATTTAGTGAACCCCGTGCTCACCCCTGTGTCTACTTACCGGAACTTGGGAAGTGCGACAGAAAATAAGAACTCCATGCCTGGAGGTTCTCGCGGCACTTCCCCCGTCTCCCGCACCCGACGCCGCCGCCTTCAGCGGGCAGCTCGGGGCAACCGTCATCGAGGAGGACATCAGCAAGCGGAGCACTGCCGCCACCAGGGGCAGGAGGCGCGCCGCCAACGCGGGACAGAGGAAAGCGGGCGGCCGGTCCAGGAGGACCGTGCATCCAGGGTCGCCGTCCTCGATCTTCAAGAGCAGGCCAGGAGGGCCGCGACAGCGAGAAGCGCCGCCGAACGAGAAGCGGCGCGACAGCAGCACAAGGCAGGAGCCCTCCGCGCCACCGAACAGGCCGAGGCGCGACGAACACAGGAGGAACATCGACGCGCCGCCAAACGGGCCGAGGCGCGTCGCCACCAAGAGGAATCCCAGGGCGTCGCTCAGGAAGAAGCGGCGCGACAACAGCTCTCTTCCGGGAGGGTGAGTGGCAGCTGCTTGCCATCCGACGCGGCCACGCCGAGACCAAGGACCCACGTCAGCGTCGTCCGCGCGTAAAGCGGACGGTACCCTTGAAGTTGCGGGTACCTCGATTTGTCGAAGGATCCCGTTACACCTTCCCGCCTTTGGAGGTTGTTAAGCGGGAACACACGGCTGTGGTCGATTGTCGCGACCTCGACTCAACATCGCGAGTGCCACGCGTCCCACCGACCAAGGAACCATCAACCACACCGCGAGCATTACTCATACCACCGAAGGAGGAACTACCAGCACCGGCCAGCTTTATAAATTTCCGGATCCCGGATACTCCCGGCTCATCTCGCCCCGCCGGTGAGCCTTACTGCTCACCCGCCCGTCCGGGACTTACCCCGCCGGGTCAAACAACGCCGGTTCCTCGGCCAGACGAGGAGACACCGGACCCCCAGATATTGCTACTGTGTGCTGATCGGACCCCGGAGATTTTCTCTCCGTCGCTCCTTGGCTCACCACCTCACAACGTTCGCCCGCAGGTTCCCGACGCTTCACGTCGGAATCTCCTTGACCGCTTTTCAGGACGGTAGATTAATTTAATTGTAAGACGACGGTCCGCCGACCAGCCAACGGGACGTCCCCGGGACATGAGGCAGGCCTAGTCTCGCACCGTCATCTCTCTCGCACGAGGGACCGCGCCGTCACGCGAGGGGATAGTTGCTGTGCAATTTTAACTCCCCCCCCCCCTACGTTCTCACAGTAATCAACTACGCACTGTAATCTACCCCCCCACACAAGCTCAATAGCTGGGGTAGAAAACAAGGAAGTCGTGTTGGTTAGGAAGATACTTAAATTTTAACTCCTTCACACCTTTAAAATACAAAATCTGTGTAGTTAACTTCTTGTTCGATAGGGCGGTTCGACTTTCTGACCACAGTTTTGAAAATACAAAACTTGATTTGGTCAAAAAGACCTTAATTGAGTATGACTATCTTGAAATGTTCATTGTTAAGTTCATGAACAAAAGATTAGAGAATATTGAAAATCAAAATGATAATGGTGTCAATAGAACTACAAATCACAAAAATAATGACAATAATAATACATTTTTAGTTTCACCGTACACTGTAATGAGTGCAATGTACAGTAGTAATAATCTAAAAATAAGTCTTGAAAAACTAGGTTTCAAAGTCACACTTTGCTCTGACCATGATATATTTAAATGTTTTAATAACGTAAGAAACCCCTTGAACCAAGGTTCGAAAAAACACACAATATATTGTTTTGAGATACACTATTTTGTTACGTTAGATCTTTACTGAAGATTTCAGAAATTAGTTTAAAATGAAATTTGTTTATCCTACATCGTTAATCAAACTATTCAAATATGATAATAGATATTTTAAGAAGAAAAAGGTTTAATGCAAACGAGTCTACACTGTTAGAAATTTCTATAGCGACTTTACTATAAATGTAATGGAAGCAATATGCATATACGTGTAGTAAATTAAATATACCATCATCTTGTAAAATTAATATACATGCATAGTAAAACAGAGTGCATGAAAGTTGAAAGTTCTTTGATGCACTCAAATCTTGTCAAATATTTAAAACTAGATTTGTAACCTACTATTCATGAACCAAATTCATATTTATAATCAAAGTGCAACGTACAGGTGGGGTTTTCTTCAAAATTCACTGTAAATGTCACAATTTTAACAAAAAACCGCTGCTTTTAGGTTGGGTGTCTTAATTATTCGCTCAATTGAACTTTTCCACTTGAAAACCCAGTATAATTTATGTTTAACTAGAAAAAAGTGTCATGCTTTATTATTTGGAATTGATGATTACTGCCAAAATTAATTGTAATTTGTGTAAAATGAAATTACCTGCCTTTTCTCAGAGTTGACCAATATACATGTATATGAAATTTACTATGCAGCATCTTAATTACTATTTCATGGACCGAGTTTTTAGATTTACTATACAAATGTATAGTAAATGTATAGTGAAATTGCAAGCATTTTTAACAGTGTAGAGTTATAATAATTATTAGCATTCACATAAGTTCATTGAATTTCAATAGAGAAGATTACAAGTCACTCATTCTATAAAATTCGACACACTAACCACACTTTTTATAAATATTTGACGAACATATAAAATCAATTGAAATACGAAATAGGCAATTAGGTATGGATAAAATTTCAAGAGCGCTCAGAATGATAATAAAGATACTCATCAATAATCGGTTGACTTCATTAGATGACGGGTGATGCAAATGTCGCCATTTTTGAGACAATGAATTTGTTAACGGTTATTCAGATGCTTAGTATTTACCACAGGCGAGAAAATCCTCATCATTTCCGATTCAACTAGAGTATCAGAAGTACATTGTTAGATGGAGCCTCACTTCCAGATTTTAATACATCCATCAATTTTCATTCATTGAAAATAATCAGATTGGAGTTCCGGGTGTATGAATTTCCCACGCAGTAAGTACCACAAAAACCACGGTTTTACAATCGACACAAAAACTAATATTTTCATACAATCACGTATTTATAAATGATACTCTACCTGCTCAGATGCAGAGGCACAAAAAAAATGTAATAAACTTTGAACGTCACAAGCGGACTTACTATTCACAAGCGTCTCTTACGTAGGAAAGACCAACTCTCATTCCACCCTTACAGCTTTCCCTACTAAAATTGCCAAAAATTTCATTACCAATCATACGATACATTATTGCCGCCGGCACACATTCATATCATAAACGAAATATACGAAAATCTCCGTTCGTCGTAGGTTCGCATTTTCAAGTTTCGCGAACAAAACATTTTGCGCAAATATTTAGAACCTTTCTTGTTTACAGTGTTAACTGTAGATGTTGTAAATGTATCTCTATTGGCGATTTCGAGAAAAATGTTGATACCGGAATGAATGAGCAGAAGAACGCTTGCAGACATGATGATAGGAGCACATCATTAGTCTATCATTCTCATACGAAGCACTATCATTCTCACTTGAAGAATATCAATACGTTAGGTGTTGAGACTAACAATAAACAGAGACTTATTGCGGAAATGTTCTATGCTGCAAAGAATAAATTTTCTGTCAACAAAAGAACTAACATCAAAGGATTAGGAAATATATATTTGAATCTTGTTAATAATACTAATAATTGTTGCATATTATATAATTAGCAATAACTAATTAAACATATTACTAAGTCAATAATTGACTTAACATTTTCCAAAATTTCAATTATAACTATTAATTTGTAATGATTAATTTAAAAAATTTTTTTTTACATGATAGGTGTGTGTTACGATAAGACTGTAAGAGAGGATTCAAGCCTTTTATCACATGTGCGACGTAGATTGCGTAGTGCTCACATGACAGTCTACGCTACTAAAGCCTTAACTCATTTCAATAACCACTTTCTATATACGTTATTAATTTTTCGTATTCACGGAATGTCACTTACTTTTTCATTTTTACCAGTTGACCAACAAAATTTAACATCTTATCAATTGGGCAATTTTAACAATGGATGTTCAACCAATAAAAAGGGAATTTTCAACAAAATATTTAAATTTTTTACTAAACTGATGAATCTTTGACAAAAAAATAAATTCTCAAGTGCATAACTTCATCAAAAATATTTAAATTTTCACGAAACAGCTATTAAATAGAACAAAAAAAATTCAATTGAAAAATTGATTCTCAATACAAAAAATAATGTTCAACAAAAGAAATGAAATTTCAGCCGAAAAGATTAACTTCCTTCCAAAAAAGAATAAGTTTTAACAAAATACTTTATTTTGCAACCAAATGTCAACAAATACAGAAATTCCCAAACAAATAGTGGAATTTCAACTGAAGAAGATTGATGTTCAAACAAGCATGATGTGCTAAAATTTTTAGCATATAGAATTGATTTTCAATGAAAAAAAAAGATTTTCAAAACAAAGAAAAGAATTTTTCATCAAAAAAATTAATTTTGGACCGACAAAGATAAAATTGTCACAAAATACAAAGTCTCAATAAAATAAAGACATTTTCTACTGAATAATTCCATTTTCAACTGAAGAAGATAAATGTTCAACCAAACATGAAATAGATACATTTTCAGTTAAAAAAATGTTAACAAAATAGTTAAATTTTGAATGAATGAAAATATTTTGGAACTAAAATGATAAATCATTAACGAAAAAAATGAATTTTTAACAAAGTAGTTCTGCTTTAAACTAAGGAGTCGAATTTTTAACCAAAAAAAGTTTTTTTGTCGCTATTAACATTAGCGAAAATATTTTAAATTTAATCAAATACTGATTAAAATACCATATTACTTCCAGATTTTCCATTTTTTTCCGTGAGGTATTCATCTTGAAAAATATGAAAACCTCTAAAGTGTAAAGTTTTGAAGTGAACATTGTCATATGACAGGATCAGTACTATTTTGAATGTTATTTTTTTCTGTAAACAAAAATTTCTGTGAAATCCATGACAAAATGTTGGAGAACAAGCCGAGCTTTTCTTCTGAAGAAAGAGTTATTAGTGCGCGCACAGTGGTCTAGTGATTCTAGACAACTTCTAGGTATGGAATATTGATGGTATAACATAATCCCGCGAAGCTTGAAAATGTTAAAAATGGATTCTTAGAATTTATTTCAAAAATTTCCTTGTGGTGCTTTATAGAAAAAGTTGTTTGATATTATTTTTTAGAAATATTTTTGGTTGAAATTAGTTAGCCAACTTTGACTTCACAAATTTATAGCTTGTAGAGATATTAGCAAATATTGATTTTACAAATGTGGTTGATTGTACTGATAATAATTTGTACTCGAGATATGAAAACACTGAAACTTTATTTGTAGAAGAACGGAGTCTAGGGTCTAGGAGATGATGTTTTCAATTTTAACAGTTTGTTCTAGATTAGAAGGTTTCACAACGCTTCTTCCACGTAGTCGATGCACGTTGGAAGTTTTCATAATTCTGAAGGTTTTTTATGTACAAATTACCGATAGTAATCGGTTTATATAGCCGTGAATATTCTCAAACAGTCTCACTCACGGTTTAGGAAATCTTGCTGTAAAAATGAAGATCTACATCAGCGCTCTCCCTCTTACCATCGGGGTTTTTCTACAATTTGGTGGTGAGTATAATCAATATAATATAGATCTTAAATCTTAATATGGAATATTATATAGGTACTCTCAGAATAACAAATTTGAATCTATTAAGCTGAAGTTCACAAACGTAATTACACAAAGCTACAAAATGTTAATTTTTACACCATTTTTTCTCGCTTGTCTAAAAAACGCGAAGAGATAGAACATGTTTGGCTTCAGGTCCGTATTCTATGAGAAAAGGCATACCGAAATGTCCTTTCAATTGATGATAATCAGAATATAGTTACCTAGTGTTACCGAAATTTTAATAATTTGTCATACTTTTTACCACTAAGTTAGAAAATTATATGCAATTCATGTTTATTCGATTTTTATGGTATTTCTTTATGTATTCTGAAGCGCTGATCCTGAAACTTATTTTGTATTTTCTGCAGCATAAATATTTTCGTAGATATTCACGATTTAATGTTCAATATCAATTAAAATTAAAAAATCATATTGTGCGAGTACAAAAACGTAAAAAAAGCTAAGGCAATTTTCAAAAGCATTGGGTCATAGTACATGTGTTATGGCTAAAGCTAGTTCTATATCCAACGATTTTGGGTAAAGTTGATTTGAAACATAAAATAATAGTAATTTCGGGCTTTATCCGGATAAACTTAGCATTAGCCAAACGTCTCTGGATAAAGCTGGAGTTATAATGAAAATAAACTTTCATATATACAATTACATGTATTTTCGTCACGTACAATTCTAGGATTCATAGATACATTTTAAAGTATATTTTTACAATATAATGTTAATTTGAAAAAAGTAAACAGTATTATTTGTTGACGCAAGACATGCTGTGATGACATTTTGTGCATTTTTGTTTGTTTTTTTTTTGACATGAGACACAAAACTTCAAAAACAACAGTATAACTTCTTGTGTGCAGTTCTTATATTTCCTACTTAATTCAGAAATCATTCGATGTTTACCACCATGCCCTACAGAAATGTGAGCATCATATAGGACATCTAACATTTCGTCATTTTTAAAATAATACTTGATATTTGTTTCACCTGTCATTATGAAATTCAATATAATTTCATAAAATTTAATACATTGCAAATAGACTTTGAACTTTTTTTATGTGCTTAAATAATCACCTTTATCCAAAGGAACAATTAGTTTTTCTACACCTCCAACAATGAAAACATCAAATCGCTTTAATCGTCGACGCTGTATCGTTGTCAAACTTTTGGCTTCTTTCGCACTTTTAATATCTTTCAAATAAGTGTTATACTGCTCTTCGTGTATGTAAAAACTATTTGCGTCTTTTTGCACCAACAATTCAACAAACTTTTCATTGAACTTAAGGTAAACCTCCCAGTAATCATGACCTTAGTCCCAGTAATCGTGATGCCAATTTTTTTGCTTTTTATTTCATCTGAATGAATGTAATTTCTATTTTCCATTATAAAATGGTAAAAAAAAGTGAGTTTTATCATTAAATGTTACTTTTAACACATTTTTGTAGTAATATATTCAAGCTATAACCAAGTTTCACGATTACTGGGACCGTCACGATTACTGGGACATTTACCTTATTTTTAAAACTTTCTTTCTGATCAACCGACATTTTCACACACTGTAACTCAAGACTACCGAATAACGAAGGTTATTATAATAATATTCACCGCCGAAAAATATGAGTCATTGCTTAGATTTTGGAATCGACAAAAAACAAATTTCAACTTTATCCACGTGTGTTCGGCTGATGCTAGTATCAGCCGGCTAAAGCCCGAAATTCGTTACATGTGTCAGCTTTATCCAGCCGTTTTGGATAAAACTAGATTTAGCCGGCTGAACCTAGTATTATCCAATATCGGAGTTTAGCCGTAACATATGCACCAGGCTTCAATTTCAGCCCTATTAAAAACTTGTAGCATTTCTGGTTTGTTTGATACATGGCTCCAAAGAAAGCCATTGGTTTTTTTCTCACTTGTCAAAACTGTTTTCCTGAAAAGGCGAAAAAATAGAATATTTTCGCCGAAGGTTCATAATCTTGAAAAAAAAAACCTACTGAAATGTCCCATCAATTGATGATGAATAAAATCTTGTTACTTAGTCTTATTGGAACCTCCTTTATTAACACCTGTTGGATTCAAAGTAGCTGTGATTCGCCCAATTTCACAGTTTTTCTTTCTTAAGCTTGAAAATGGTTAATTTTTTTCCCATGCTCTTAATATATTCGATACATGATATTGTTCTGTCTCTAAAACTTCTGTTAATTAATTATCAAAATTCAAACACTTCAGCTCCTAAGAAGCTTAGTTTAAACCGCACTGAAATTAAAATGGTTTAGTATTTTGTAGAGCAAAGTTACAGTTACGAACAAAGAAGGTCTAGGTCTAGGCTGAAGCTTGGCCGAGGCTTGGGTGAATCGTGGCCACCACAAGCCCCCTGAAGATCGGCCGTCCGATTGAGAATTTTTGTATAAATTATATGTTTCTTACGCGAGTCAATGATAAATAAGATAATAATTAGAAAATCGTATTACTCATATGGCGCATACGGGTTCTACCTTGTTTTAATATTATAGATTAATACAAAGAATTACTGAAAAAGTTTCCCCATTGATAATTATTCAAATATATCCTTCTCTAAGTTATTTTTCATATTGGTGAGTCATTCTGCACTGTTAACAACCATTTTTTTCTTGACGCTTCAGCAGATATAACCCTCAAATTATTGTGATACCTTCTGCAATGTTAAGAAAACTTTTTTCTTGAAATTTCGGCAGACATAGTCCTTCAAATATGGTAATTATATTAAACGTAAATATATTTATCTTACCTTTATTACATTTTACTAATTTCTCTCCATAATTTGATTTTTATTCAATAATTATAAACTGAAATCGAAACGCGTCACATTATCAAACTAGGTAGGACCACAACCCCTAAAATTTCAAAACATTTCAAAAATCTGAAAAGATTGAGAGAAGAGTTTTCTTAAGATTCGTGTGAAAAATTTAAATGCTTTTTCATTTTAAGAAATTGACTTTAAAATTGAATTAAAAAAGGTTTCAAAATATTTCGAACGATTTCTTTAAATTTTGAAAAAGATTGTAGAAGATTTTAGAGAAAAATGTTTTAATTTGATAAGATTAAAAAATCAAAGAAAGATCGGGTAAATTCAAGAAATACATAGAAGATTCGAAGAGATACAAAAAAAAGTTTGAACTTAAGAATTAAAAATGTAGATTTTTGATGATTTAAAAAAGAAAATTTAGAAGCTTTGAATCAATTGTATGAACAAATTTTTACTAAATTTCTGGGAAAATTTACCAGATGTCAAGGCAGTTTTTCACATTTTGAATGGGTTTTCAAAGTTTTAAGAAAAATTCAAGTCAGTTAAAAATATTTTTAGGAATTTAAGACGTTTTGAATAGATTTAACATATTCTAAGATTTGCAAATATTTCCGAAAATTTATCAAATATTTTTGTATTCCTTCTCTGAAAGTCGTAAATATCTTTTAAGAAGTCTCGAATTTCCCCTGATATTTGGTAAAGTTTTATGGAGAAAAAAAAATTTTCCTCAAAATCTTCTAAATTCTTTTTTGACAAATCTGAAAGACAACAAAAATCTTTTTTAATTTTCTCAAGAATCTTATAAAAATTACATTTATATCAATTTAAAAACAAACTGATAATACTTATTTTCTTCTCAATTTTCAGGATTTACTTTCAGCTCGAATTCAAGTGATCCAAAACTTGAAAAGGAACCTCATGCGAAATTTTTATATTGTATTATTATCAATATCGAATTGTATTCTTGGTGATACTAGAAAAAAGTTTTGAATTGGTGAATTTAAATCAGTAGTCATGTCAATTATTTTCAATATTTGCATGACTAAACAAATAGTTAAAAGACATTCATAGTTACATAAAAACATTATTTTATTCATTCTTTGACAATATTTCAGCTTAGGAAAACTTTTTTTTTACAAAAGATCTATTTTGTTTCCAATCATAATACAAAAAATGTTACATAAAGATGGTGAGGGGAGTGTGGCGAGGGGATTGGAAGACAATTTTTAGGCCTGTTTCATGGAGAATAATGGCACACAATACGTGAATGCTCCCCAAGTAATTGAATTTCTGACAAAAAAAATGAGCTGATGAGAGGCCAGTTGAATTCTTAACAAAATAGATTGATTTTAAACAAAATAGTAGAACGTTCAACAAAACGAGATGAATTCCGAACCAAAAATAAAATATAGTAGACTTTTCAGTCAAAAATAGTTAGATTTCCTTGATGAGTTCTATTAATTGAATTCAGATTCAAGGAAAAAAAAGGGGAAGAAGGAAAGTGAAATGAGTGTGAAGTCTGAAATATGAAAGTGCTTTCCAAATTTATTAAGATAACTAAATGTTATCTTAGGTCGTAGCGTTACTTCCACTGACCTCCACCCCCCAATCACCCAGTTAACAACCTTAGTTTATGGCGTGACCCCCACCCAACTTAAATTCGTAACTTAGTCTATGGGCGACCCCTAGGGACTTTTCACTTCATAAAAATGAGAAATGAATATAGCGTTTGTTGAAAAATTCATTAATAAAAAATCCATATTTTTGTGCTTCCAGGTTCAAGTGCAATGATGACACTGCCAACTCATAACGCGCTGAAAATAGCACGGGGGTACCCTGATTTGTGTATTTCTGGATACGAGTACGATCCACATACTCATAGAGTTGTTGAAATAAAAGTTAACAGTAATCGTTATCCAATAATCACCGGACGGAGAATGCAAGGTGAGACCGATAACTTAAGAATTAAACTACAATTTAGACCAAAAGTCAGGAACTTTCAAACATCTCGATTTTTTTCTAATTGAGGGCCTGTATGCATTAAGGGCACATGCAATTTTCACTTGCAAGAACGAAGTACCCTTGAAGGCTTCCAAACAAAATTTCGAATTTTAATTTTAGTGTTATCTGGATGTTAAATTTTATCGCGCAGCTTTTTTTACCTAAAAGAAGTTGCTTCTTTTTTAGTTTTCAAACTGATTTGAATAGACGGTATTTTTTAAAACAATTGATTTTTCATTTTTTTCAACTGTCACTTTTGGTTAGTTTATCTGTCTTTTGACTGATAGAGCAATCATAATTTGGAAACGATTGTCCGATTTGGATTCAGCGATCTCGAACCCTAAATATGACCATTTTTGTCAAAATGTTAACACTTTTCAGAATAAATATATATACCTATACATATACCTATAC
>CAKNXH010000115.1:353923-481870 GCA_932178445.1 Andricus quercusramuli
GGACTATATGTATACTATATACAAATAGTGGACTTTTCGAGCTGAAACCACGAGCTCCCTTAAAAAAAGTTAAATTTTTAATCAAATAATTATATTTTCAATCAAAAATCACATAAATTTTCTACCGGATAGTTGACTTTTTAAACTAGAAAGATCAATTTGTACCCAAGAATAAAACAATTGAATTTTCATTTGAACAAATGAACTTTTAATATAAAAAAATGTAATCTTCTCAAAAAGTTTAAAATTTTCAATCCAATGATTACATATTCAATGAAAAAATTAACTTTCTACTAAAAAAGGCGAATTTAAAGAAAATACATCAAGTTTTCACCAAATAGTTGAATCTTCAACCAAGAAAACTTATACATTTCTACCAGAAAAGACGAATTATCATCAAATTACATAAATTTTAAACCGAAACTTGAATTTTTAATCTTAAAAGATCAATTATTAGCCAAAAATGGAACGGCTAAATTTTCGATTGAATTTTTTTTTTTATGAAAAAATGAATCTTCTACAAAATAGTGTGTTTTTCACCCCGAAAATATGAAGGTCCGACCAAAACATGATTTCAGAGACAGCCATGGGTTTTTTTCACTTTTTAAACTTGTTTTTCTGAAACCGCGAAAAAATATAACGCTTTCGCCTTCAGGTTTATATTCATCGAAAAAAATATACTGAAAAGTCCGATCAATTGATGATAAACAAAATATTGTTAGGTATATCATGTCTTATTCATGTTTAATTTTTTAATCTCATGCTCTCAATATTTTCGATAAATGGTATTTCATTTTTAAAGCTTCTGTTAATTGATTATCAAATCTAAATCACTTAAGCTTTTAAGTAGCTTGATTTTGACCCTACCGAAATTAAAATGGTATTCAATTTTAATTTCAAAGTCTTTTGCCTAGAAAATTATTCAGGTTTAATTGTTGTATATAAACTTATATATTTAAAAATTGAAATAGCTTGGCTGCAGAGTTGTGCAATCTTCAAAAATATCGACGTATTTCAACTGAAGCTTTGGAGAAGATAACGTTAAATCAACAAAAATCTATGCTGCTCGAATATTTGTCCAAACTGTGAGCATGTGTCATATCACGAAAATAGTTTTATATAATACTTTTTTGTTGATCCAGCGTTATTCCTGGTGAGGCTTTAAATATTTCTAAATTTCAGGCACGACAATCAGTAAATTTTATTTGACTTATCCATCAATATTTCATTATTCAGTTCCAAATGATTGCACTTAAAATCGCATAATCTTACTTTGAACATCCTATGAGACCTCCATTATTCTAGATAGTGATAAAATGTTTATAGATATAAATAAATTAATTTAACGGTATTTTAGTTTATTCACAGGAACTTATTATTTAATTTGATAATACACTATAAAATAAGTTTACAATGAAGTGTTAATGTATATTCGTTTACAAATAATTTTTGAACCATAATTTTCTTGACGTTTGGAATAAATGATAATTGAGAGAATTTCATTATTAGTTCGCAAGGAACTAAAAAATGAGTGATAATAAAATGTGAAGTATCGAAAATATTTTATAATCTCATAATTTAATAAAATCCGTTTGGAAAATTGGTGGCCTTGGCAACGGCCGTTTTATTTCAGTTATAGCCGTAAGAAATAAAATGAGTTTGTATGGACATGATTATTCCCGCGTAAGGTGAACATGGATGTTTTTAAATTCAAAGGAATTGAAATTGTATTGATCGCTTTGTAATCAAAACAATTTAGAATATTTAAATATAAAATTATACACTAATTCAAATGGGATGTTGTCAAAAAGTTTTGAAATTGACTTGGAAAATGACTTATGACGTTTTTGAGACGATTATGGCTCGATATGAATAAAATTTACTATTCAGTGGGTTTTCAAGCCGCTGATGTCAAATTTAAAATACAAATTTTCAAAAAACATAAAATAATAGAAACGACTAGCTTCAAATAATACGCTTAAACATTTCAAAAGTTTTTTTTATTTACTGTACAATAGGCAGTATGTTGAATAGTTTTAAAAAACCGCATATTATTGCGAAATTTTTTTTTTGATAACTTGAATATTGTGGCTCTCAGGGGAGCAGAAATTTATGAAAATATATTGTTTGCAAGGCTGTGAATGAATTATGGCTTACTGTAACGGAAAAATGCCATGACAGTAAAAGGTTTCATATTGTGCCAGAGATTAATAAAAAAATTCAAAAAATGTACGTAATTGCTAGTGGAATTTTACAGCTTTGATAATAGAAAAGTGAGCCACTAACAATTAGTAGAAAATGTCTAATTCGAGTAGCCAAGATATTTTTCATTCCAATAGTGAAGAACAACTTATTTCTCATTAAAAAATATGAACCTATTTAGGACTCTATATAATAATTTTAAAAAGTTATAAGCATGGAAAACGTTAAAAAAAAGAAATGCTTAATCTTATAGTCATATAATCATATTAGTCATATGGTGGCATTTTGAACGTGATGTAGCCTATCTCCAATTTGAAAACATTGGCTTCTGATTGTTTAAACAAAGATAAGAAAAACAGAGAATTTTTCACAATTTTAAAATAACAAGGAATCCATAGACTCCAAATTAATTATACATATTCAGGGTCATCACGCGCTACTTTTTTTACGAAATTCCGTTTTCGATTTTAGAAATGTTTTACGATTCCATAGATTTATAGTTTCCATTAAAAAATTGAGATTATTGAATGGAGCGTAGATTCATAAAAAACATATTGCCTAAAGGCATTTATAGCCATTGTTATAAACAATGCAGGAACAAAGTTGATGAAGAATGAAGACTGTTATTAATGATAGGTATAGGTTTTGCAAACGTTTTACGATAAGTGATAACACTGGTTGGCCTGGATGATTTTTTAGTAGTGTCTAGCCTACTTTTTCTTTAAAAAAAAACATTTTTTGAAAAGCAGTTCCCGGAGAGAAGTTTTTATTTGATCAGAAGATTTTGTTCTCCTTTCAAAAGATCTAATCTGGATGTCGATAACGTCCAAGTTTTAAGATTTTTGAAGCACTTTGTTAAAAAAAGCATTTGTTTGTATTTATATTTATTTTATTATGTATTTATTATATATTATATATAATATTATGTTATTTATATTATATACATTATTATATATATTATATTAATTTATTTGTATTGATATATTTTATATATAATTGTGAAAGGTTTATACTTCAAAAAACAGCAAGAGGACAAAAAGTTTCTTCTTGTTCTAAGGTGCTAAGCATAAGTTTATAGGAAAATTTTGTACATAATGGAATTGTTAAAAAAAACTGTTCAAACAAAAACTGAAGATTTTGAAAAAATAACAAAAATATTGATAATTTTAAACTGTAATTCTCAAACCATAAAAAACGAATTTTTAACCAAATATTTTAATTTTCAACCAAAGAGTGGAAATTTTGACTAAAATGATGAATCTTTCACAAAGAACTGTATTTTAAACAAAGTAATTGAACTTTCAAAGAAGCAGTTGAATTTTCAACAAAAAAAGACGAATTCTTAACGAAATAAGCAATATGTAGTTGATATTTCAACCAACAGAAATTTTAATTTGCAATAAAAAACAGTTGGATTCAACCAAAAAAGTAGAATTTAAAACAAAGAACTCAATTTTCTACCAACATAGATTAATTTTTCATCAAACAGTTGTATTTTAACCAAAAAAGTTGATTCTCTAAACAAGACAATTAATTTTCTAATAATGGAATAGTTACATTTTAACCAAACAGATGAATTTTCACAAAAAAATTAATCTTTCACAAAGTAATCGAACTTTCAAACAAGTGGTTGAATTTCTGAGCTTCTTAATGAAACTAATTGCATTTCCAACAAAAGAAATAAATTTTTAAGCGAATAGTGCAATGTTTAATCGAATAAGATTAATTCCGAACCAAAAATATAATGTCGTAGCCTTTTTAGTCAGAAACAAAAGGAATAAAAGGGAATCGGAAAATGAGTGTGAAGTCTGAAATATAAAAGTGCTTTTCAAATTTTTTGAAATATTATTGAACTCTACCACTGCAGGGCCGTTTTTCGCAAAATTCGCAAACTTTGTTCAAATTTATCATCAGTAAACGTACTTAATGTTATCTAAGTTCGTAACATTACTTCCACTGACCCCCCCCCCCTCCATCTACTTGTCAACAAACGTAGTTTTTTTTCGCTGAACAGATTCGTTAATAAATAATCCATATATTTTTGCTTCCAGAAAATGGTCAGCTGACACCGCCAGTAAGATTGCCAAGGACCAGTCCGTATCCTCCTGCACCTGTGTGGGATATGCAGAACAATCTTCGTGCAATATACTGTGATCGAAAATTTTATTTACTCGAGGATATTCTATCAGAATGTGAGTACGATAATTCAAAAACTAAAATACAATCTAGACTAAAAATCAGGGAATTCTGTCTCAAATTTCTTGGTTTTTTTACATTCTCATCAGTGAAGGTATTAGATTTGTGTGAAATTTGACGCCCCCCCCCCCCCCTGCGTATCAAATGTCTACGGTTTGAGACCCTGTGAACCCGAAAAACAGGTCTTTACGAATGTGTCTGTCTATATGTATGTATGTCTGTCTGTCTGTCCGTGAGCGTGGTAACTTTTGAACGAATTGGCCTTTGTTTTACTTTTCGAGTGTGCGAAACTAAATTACGAGTTGGTTAGCTATCGATTTCGAATCAAAATTCGAAAAGTTAGAGAATTTTCAAAATTTGTAAGATCACTCTTTTTCAAGATCTAAAAATTCTATGTACGGCTATTCGTAGCACTCGGAAACTCGAACAATTTATTTATAATTATATAATTTATTTATAATCACAATTCTTAATATGCATTGGTATTGAAACCAAAGTATTTTCATTTTCTTGTTTTGATAATTTAAAACAAGTGGACATCCTAATAAAAAAATTGTTATGAAACATTTCATTGCAACTTCTGTCGTTTTTCCATAAATCTAATTTGTTTCTTTTCAATGTTATTTTTTAGGATTCAAACTAAAAATACGCATTCTAGTGTGGGGTGGTTCGAAGAAAATGTTTGAAATGTAATTTATGCGAAAAATTTAATTTTTCAATTTTTAATCTCATTTTTTACGATTAAGTGAAAATGCACTCATCCAATCTAAAAATTAATATTAACAAATTTCTAGATCATTTTTGGGTGAAGAACTTTTGTCCATCAATTTTTTTTTCGTACCTTGTGCCGTTAAATTTTTATTTTTTGTGATATTTCTTGCTATTGAAGCAAAAACTCAAGGTTCTTAAAAAAATTATTGGCAACAAATTTGGATGATTTTTCACTCTTTTTTGGAAGAACAACTTTTGTTCATTCATTTTTTTCATAGCTTGTGTCTTTTGTCCAAGAATTAATTTTTTTTATATTTAATGTTTTTTTCCACGAATAAAACAAAAATTACGCATACTATCAAATAATGATTCATGAAAATTTTGTTGCTTCTTTTTGCGTGAACAACTTCTGTTTCAACATTTGAATTTTTTATATATTTGATGCTGTTTTTTACGAATAAAACAAAAACTACGTGCCCAATAAAACGTGATTAATAAGCAATTTGTAGATCTTTTTGGGGTGCACATTTTTTGTTGATCCAGCTTCCGCAAAGTGGAATTTTTTATTTTTCATTATTTTTTGTGCGATCAAAATTTTATGTTTCGATTTTTCGAAAAAATTCAAAAAGTTGCTGTGGTGATCTTGTAGGGCTTTCAAAAAGCAACATTTTTGGGTACTCTTAATATCTGTACATAGAAATTTTGAATCTTAAAAGAAATGGTCTCATAAATTCCGAAAATTCTTTAACTTTTTGAATTTTCATCCAAAATAGTTAAAAATTTCAGAAAAGCGGCCACTTTCTACCATGAAGCAAAGAAAATATTATCTTCAATGAAAATTAATTGTTTAAACAATTATTTTGTCAACTTGAATTAATATTATTGATGATAATAATAATAAATTGTTTCAACCATTTTTTTTAAATCAATTAAGTTTCACCTCACTGTAATTGGAAATTGGACAAAAAGTGGAAATTTTTTTTAACAACCGCGACTTTCTAATTCTATTCTAAGAGAAAATTGCTGAAAATAATAATAAATTGTTTGAAAAATTGACGTGAACCTCTCATTATCAGTATGAAGTAGCATTTCATGCATAAGAAACAATTTGCGTTGAAAAACCCGCAGGAATATCATAATGAGCACCAAAAACTCGCAAAACCCATTTTTTCACTTATGGGGTTTTTTGGGAGCCTATAAAACATACTTAAGTGTGATATATTTGAAAGTAATATTTTATCCGTAATTACTTTTGCACAAGAATTCGAAAAAAACAACCTTTTCTTATGCAAAAAAGTTCCTTCTCAATTAAATAGTTATATTTCAAGTTAGAAGAATTAACTTTTCACCCAAGAAAGGAATTTTCAACAAAATACATAAATTTTAAACCAAATAGTTGAATCTTTATACTAAAAATATAAATTTGTGTCCAAAAATGCAATTCTTAAATTCACTTAAAATCAATTCAAATTGAAAAAAAAATCTTCTACGAAACAGGCAAATTTTCTACCCCATAGTTAAATGCACTACCTAATTGTTGAATATTCAAGACTAGGAGACGAATTTTCTATGCAAAACAGTTGACTTTTTAACTCGAAAATATGAATATTTGACAAAAAATTTCATTTCCAACGAAATAGTTAAACTTGAAGTTGAAAAAGTTGACGTTTGCCCCCTAAAAAGGAAAGCTTAAAAAGTAGTTTTATTTTAAACCAAAGAGATGGATTTTCTACTTAAATTATGAATCATCAATCAAAAAAATGAATCTTTAAGCAAGTGGTTCAACTTTCAATGAATGATTTGAACTGTGAATATAAGAAGACCAATTTTCTAGAGCCCTAATGAATTGAAATAAACCTGGTATATTGCTAACATATGAATTGAAAAGTAGGAGCAAAGTGGCACACCACTATGCCCGGTATAAGATCTGCTTACTTATCGCCAAGGTACATAATATTTAAAATTAATCATTTTTTTAATTCTGTGTTTATTGGCGTGACGCCAGAAAGCTTTGGGATTGTGTGGGATATTATTTTCCACATTTTGAACATGATACGCGCGACAATTTTTTCTTAAAGTTTTACATTTGGCTCTTAGAATTGAAGAATTATCATATTCCGATTGAAGACCTAAAACTTTATTCCGATAATGAGCCCCTCTTTTTCCATAAGCAATTTAACTAGTTCTCGTGAAAAATATACTGGGTTTTCGTTCTTTTAAACCTCACGCCAAGGTACGTACCTGTCTCCTGTATCGTACAATACTGAGTAAAAAAGGAATACACACTCATCAATACAATAATACTCAAATGCCTGACTTCAGTCCACAGCTGCGAGGAACTTAGGAAAAATAAAACGAGTATTAGAGTGCACGACCAAAAAAGAAGTTAGTGAAGGAGGGGATAGAAGTGGATGGGATGAGAATTGTAGATAGAAAAAGAAGGAAGTGAGGAGGGTATTAAGAAAATCGAGAAAAAGGACAAGCAGTGGAGAAGAATATAGGAGAAAAAAGTAGGAGTATACTGAGTTGTGTGATCAAAAAAATAGAGGAGGAAAATGAAAGGTTTCAAGAAAAAGCGGAGAAGGCTAGGATGGAAGAAGAGGTTTGGAAGGTGGTAAAAAAAGAGAGAAGAAGAAGGAAAAGAGTAAACCAGGATATTGAGATGATAGAATGGAAAAAATATTTTATGGAATTACTAGGAGGGGTAGAGATGAAAGTTAGGAAAGAAGGAAAAGATGGTAGGGAAACAGATGAGAAGCAGGATATTACAAGAGAGGACATAGTGATGGTATTAGGGATGATGAAAGATGGAAAGGCACCGGTATAGATGAGATTCCAAACGAAGTATGGAAGTATGGGGGAACAGAATTAAAGGAATGGGCATCGATAATGTGCAATAGAGTATGGAGAGAAGAAGGATGTTCAAAGTTATGGAAAGAAGGAGTATTGATACCATTAGTGAAAAAGGCAGAGGGGAGGAGGTTAAAGATTATAGAGGAGTGACACTAATGCCAACACTTTATAAAGTATATGTGAATGTTTTATCGGAGAGGTTAAAGAAAAAAGTTGCGGAGAAAAAGATAGAGCCACCGAATCAGACAGAGTTTAGAAGGTGGATGGGTGAACTGACAATATACATGTTCTCAACTACTCAGTAAATAAGAGGATTAAAAGGGAGAAAGGGGCAATGGTGGCAGTGTTCGTGGACTTGAAGGCAGCGTTTGACTCATTAAACCAAGGCGAGATAGAAAAAGTTATGGTGAAAAAGGGGGTGCGAGAAGGATTAATAAAGAGAGTATCGGAAATTGTTAAAGGGACAAAAAGCAAGGTAAAGGTAGGAGAGCAAGTAGGAGATAGTTTCTGGTTGATGAGAGGGCTAGGGCAAGGATGCCCCCTGAGCCCACTTTTATTTAATATATTGATATCATTCTTGGAAGAACAAATGAAGAGAAAAGGGTGGGGCGGAGTTAGGTTAGGGAACGAAAAGATATATGCACTGGGATACGCAGACAGTATAGTGTTGTTGGCAGAGGATAAAGAAGGGATGGCGGGATTAATTACAGGATTAGAGAAATACTTGGATGGAGAGAAGTTTAATTTGAATGCAGAGAAGACAAAGATAATGAAGTTTAGAAAAGGAGGCGGAAAAAAGAAAGAATTGAGGGGGAGATGGAAAGCAACAAAATTAAATGAAGTGAAAGAGTTTAAGTAATTGGGATATACCTTGCAAGCATATGGAGACCATAGAGCTCATATAAGAGAAAGGATAAAGAAGCAGCGGGGGTAATGAAGCAGATATGGGGAATAGGAAAAAGGAGGTCCGGTAACACTTTTCAAGCCATTGCTGAGCATGAACGGTATTTTTCCCCATCAAAAAGCAGTATTTGATTTACACACGAAACTCGTATTTATCCATTGTTTGAACAGAAATAAATGTAGCGTCACTTAACCTTCAATATCTCAACGGCTGAATCGAATATCGTGACATTTTTACACGTATCTTTTGAAGGTTGGTACTACCGAAAAACGAAGTGGCATGGCATTGGCGGCGCCATATGTGTTTCAGTCCCGGGACTTAATGACCCGTGTGTTAGCCGCGTAGTTTGCATTTTTGAAGTCTAGATAGTAATCTTCTTTATTCCAAGTTCTTTAATTTTCACGGAAGTGTTATTTTCAGTGCAGGATAATATTCGTCACAGATCCATAGTAAATCATCTGATTTACGGACTGATGTAGCTTCCAATGATGCCATGATACCAAGTTACTCCTTTCTATATTTTTCTTCTAAATTCATTTTTTCTTTCAGGTGCCCTAACGTAACCTCCCCATTCAAAAAAGTTCGAAGTTCATGATCTTCTGAAATACTCAAATTAATTAATAACTATATTTTTCTTTCACAACCAGATGTAGACCAATCCCGTATTGCCGAGGTCATTCCTCAGGATGGTCGTCTGGAGCGTCGAGGATATGGAGGTGCGAGTGGAATATTCAAAGACGGTCACTTTGAACATACTCGTGGTAAAGATGATAATTTAAATAATTACACAATAATCTGGAACAAATATTAGAAAATTCGACCTCGTCCAGGCATCTCGGATGAAGGAAAGAAAGAAGAATAGTTTTCTGACAAAAAACTCAATCTTCAACAAAAGACCAATTCTTAAGCAAACAGTTGAATTTTCAATCAAAAGGAATAATTCTTTTCAAAAAATACGAAACAATATACAGCAATTTATTATCAAATAGTTGAATATTGTGTTGAATGAAAATCTTCAACAAAATATATGAATTTTGAGTTTAATTTTTTAAACTTTGAATGATAAATTTGTACACAGAAGCAGAATATTGCTAATTTTCAATTTAAAAACAAATACGATACACACAAGTTTAATTTTTACCAAATAGTGGAATTTTCCACCAGATTCTTTAATTTCATAGACAAATTTTCTACAACTCAGTTGTCTTTTTTAGCCAAGAATATGAATTTCCAAACAAGAATAATAATTTTGTAGCAAAAAGACGAATCTTCAACAGAACACCTCAATTTTTATTTAGTTGAATTTTTAATTAAGGGGACATTCCAATGTGAACGCATAAAGAAAGCATATTTCAAATTATTTTTTCGAGAACTATTGTATACATATAATTGAACAAATGTTTTTTTCTCTTGAAGGTATGATCGAGGAGAGTGAAAAAAAATTTTGTTTGATGGTGAGAAATATTTCTTTATTCATCCATAAAATAAAATGTATGTGTGCAAAGGAAAAGTTTTCTGCTGGGGCAGGTGATTTCTCAGAAATGAACGGGCGTATCGACTTCTAATTTTAACACGATATTCAGCAATTTCACGGCTATCGCCTGAACCTCGACCTTTTTATTTCATTGAATATTAGCAAAATGGCGACGTTACATGTGAAAGAGAGAAAAAACAAACTTTTATTGCACCATAAATCAGGTAAGATTATAGGTTAGAATCGAAATATCAACAACTTGAAGGTTCGGACGATAGCCATGATAGTGCTGAATATCGTGTTAAAATTTGAAGTCGATACGCCCGGTCATTTCTATGAAATCACCTGCGCCAGCAAAAAACTTTTTTTTTTTGCACACATGCATTTTATTTCAAAAATAAATAAATAAATATTTTTTACCATTAAACAAATTTTTATCACTCTCCTTGATCAGACCTTTGAGAGAAAAAAACATTCGTTCAATCATATACAATAGTTGCCGAGATAAAATATACCGAAATAAAACAAATGCATATATTTTTAACAAAATAGTTGAATTTCTCATCAGGAAGATTAATTTTATAACAAAAAAGACGAATCTTCAACAAAATACATGAATTTTACAACCAAATAGTTGTATTCTCAATCCAGAAGATTTTGTTACCAAAAAATACAAATTCTCAACAACAAAAGACAGAAATTCTCAACCAAACAGGTGCATTTTCAACCACAATGAACAATTGTCGACAGGAAAGATTAATTTTATTCTAAAAGAGACGAATTCTCAACAAAATACATAAATTTTTCATCAAATCGTTGAATTTTCTACCAAAAAAAGACGTTTCTTCAAGAAAACACATACATTTAGAACCAATTATGTGAAAGCTCTAAATACTCCTTTGTTTGTCTGTTTGAGTAATATGTTTAATAATTGTTTTGATATTCATTCTGGGACCCTCGGCTATTTCTGATTCAACAAATCGTTCAAAGAAAACGCAACCTATCAAAAATAAGAGGTTGTATTCTTTCATAATTTTCTCATAATTTTTTTACTTTTGATTTTCTCTGCCAGACATTTTGCTCTATAATGCAATTAAAAGTTTCAACCTAGACGAAATGGTTTTTTAAACTTTTTAAAAAAAAGTTTTTGTGACGCGGAGACGCATTTCTATCAATTGTATCAGGATCACTGAATAAATCATTGCAGCCACAAAAAACGCACCCTACCAAGTTAAAATAATAAAAAAACCTAGCAGATGTTTGAACTATAAAGGCATATGTTAATGTTAAACAAACTTGCTCAAATTTTATGTCGGTATATATATATATATATATATATATACATATATTTTTTAATCTTCAAATTAATTAATAAATATATTTTTCTTACAGCGACAGGACGCGGAAGCAACTCCAATCGAATACTCATACCCAGACCAAATGATTTCGTATGTTTAGATTGGACGCCTATTGGAATGTATCTTGCTGATGGTTTTCATCAGTTTCTTCTCAGTGATTAGAAAGATTCGAGAACAGTCCATTTTTTTCTCAATTTTTGCCTTAATGAACCTTGCCTGTCCACTGCTATTGTTCTGCAATGTACCTGGATATTCGCCGGTTAACAGAAAAAAAAACAAGATGTAAGAAGAGATTCAGGTGAAAATTCTGGGGGTAATTTCGGCGTTGAAAAAATTGAAGATCAATACAGCTAAAATGAAACAGTGATCTTTGATTTTATTCTTACCGATCTTTAGTTTTTTGCAGGCCGAGATAACCCTTATCATTTTACCCTGCAAAAATCTTTGGTTATCACTTTCTGTTTTTTCTGTGTCAAGGCGTACGCAGATGCTGAATGTCTCACGGGTACTCATGGAGTTTTCTGTGAGCTAAGCTTGCCTTCATCGACGCCAATATGTTTTCAAATCGTCTAATTTTTCTATAGTTTTATTGATTTTTTTCAGTTACTTTAAATTTTATCATGATTTTCTCGTAATATGTTGTTAACCTGACTAATCAGCAATATCTTTGAGAAATTGTTTTTCCTTAAATGATTGAATTAAATAAGCATGTTCAATAAGGCAGGTTTGGCTCAATAATTCAAATTATATTTTAAGTCCTTAATAGTCCGAGGTTTTTAAGGCAATTGTTAATATAAATTACGACGTTTATTTTTGGCATAAATGTAGGTTATAAGCCATAATTATTATTATTACATTGCATTGTGATCTAATATATATTAAATTACAAAGTCTCAGCATTATAATAATTACGACTTTTATAATTAAAATTATTTTCATATTATAGCAATGTTATTGTTCTATATCTCGGATTATAATCTTATAGAAATAACTTCATAATTATTATTATTTTCTAATATAACCTTCCGGTGGGCCACGTCAATGCTTCAGTGATAAACGGGATTAGGGTTTTTTGAATCGGCTAGGGAGGTTCAGTACCTGCAGTTGGCAGTACTAGTAATATAATCCCAGTACCTGCATACATTGTTTCTTTCTTTCAAGAGGAACATTTAAAAATTATATTACGAACGGTTAATTCTTCACATCATATTGGATACTTTATAATAAATAAAAAAAAATATTGGATACTAATGGACCCAAGTTTGGAACCACACATAACAATTGTGTGGGACTCTTCACTTGGGGTGATCGCTAGAGAGATTGATCAGCAACCTTGTTCGGAGCAGTTTTGCGGAACGAACGTGGTATTTAAATAAATAACACGAGAATTCTAGATCAATCTAAAAAATCTATACCCCCTACATATTGAGGAACAATTTCTAGTTTACCATTACGAATAAATTATATTCATAGGCTATAATGTGTTCAAGACACAAATATATAACTCAATTCGATAATGAGGGTTGTTCCCAATGATTTTACCTGCTTTATCTCGAACACAGGGCTGCTTCTTCATGAGCAGAAGCCGATTTTCTGGAGGCAGCACCCAGTGCTGCTACGCGCCCGCTCTTGTGAGTTTCAAAAGCGCGCCCACCGGAAGGATAATTATCTTTTTATTATTGTAATATCATGATACTTGCGTCATATGGATAGACGTGAAGTAAGGCGAGAGCAGGCGTCAGGCACAGCACGTCAGGACAGTAGGTCAAGGAAAGATCTGATTGGAGCGTTGGCATCGAAAATCCCCACCAAGTAGGGAGAGCCACACAAAGCCATTTCCCTCCATAGACTCGGGAACCAATGATACACAACCTGCCCCACTAGACCAAGCTGAAGCACGCTCCCCATGTGTGTCCGCATAAGGGTTGCGTGTTTCAGCCACAGATCCATTCGGTCTCATTTCGGACCTCATAACCAAAAACCACTGAACTTGCTTCCAGTCGCCAGCGCGTGACCCTGCTAAGCTTAGTTTGTTCTGTCTGACTGAGAATCGCCAACCGGTTATTCGTTTTCGGAGCAATAGCGACGTCGCCTGGGGGCGACCAATTCAGCAGACGTCTTTCCCTACACCTCGATCATCTTCGTATCCATAAATTTTTCTGTTACTTTAGTGTATTATATTTTTTAAGTTGTTTTTAATGTTTTTAATGCAACGGCCATACCACGCTGGAATCCCGTTAGATCACTGAAGTTAAGCAGTGTTGGGCGCGGTTAGTACTTGGATGGGTGACCGTTCGAGAATAATACTACTGCGTTGCTGTTGGCGGTCGTGGGTGTGGTGAGCCCACACTTGTAGTTATTTACTACAAGAAACTATCCACCTAGAAACACTACCCGAATCGGGTAGTGTCACGCCTACCCCTAGAGGCTCGCCAAAAGGGAAACGGCTTAATGGTATAAAAGTATATTATTTCCTGTGGTTGTCGAGAAATCACATTATACACATTTTTGTTTGATCAGCTTTTAGGTAGCGTTCACTTCCAATTTCGTTCTCAATAACACTTTAACGCAGCAGTTAGTCACGATAATAAAATCAATGTTTATTGCAGTTGCAGATGTTAAAAGTTCGAATCCGTAGATGGAACGTAAGCCTTTGTCGCATGTCAAGATTCGACATTGAAAAGATTGATGAATATCTCTGTATTTTCTTTAATAACTCATCAGCAACAGTGTAAGGGTCGGTCAGTACCGACAGGTTTCCCCCCGGTTGGAAGAGCCAGTCGTGTCCGATGTCTAACCTCTGTCAGTCAAAGTACTTGAAATATACTTTCGATGTATCTTGCTCGAAAACAGTGGTTGTAGCATTTTTTGAATAAACGTTTATTATTTAGTGCAAATGAATTTTGTTATTGACGTCAATGCCTCTCATATTAGGATTAGCGGTATTGTGTGGAACTTACATACATAAAAAACCAAAAAAATCTAAAAATGCACTGCAGACAATTTTTTTCTAAGTTTTTGTTTCAATCACGATTATGCTTTCAAAAAAAATACTCCTCTGTGCGGCTTACCACTTGAATTTTCGATAGAAAATTTGAGTGGATGGCCTGTGAGATGAGGCGTGGATTTACGATGCTTTTAAATGACGAGTTTGCTCACCCCAAGTGACTCACGTCTTTTCTCCTAGCTCTCTCCTATCTCTCCAAGGCGGCCGGTAATAGCCAGAAAATTTCCCAATAACCCAACAAACACGCACGTGGTCACGTTTTGCCGCCGTGTTACGCTCCGTTAGCTGGTCGATCTTCTCGCCTAGTCACGTACGCCATATCTGTCTCCTGGTATCCTATGCGCGCCTTCTCTCTTCCACTCTATTACCCTTCATCTCTTTCCTCTCGCCATTCTCTTGCTTAGACACATTGGCCTACGACTTGAAGGATCTCAACCAGCTAATATAATTATATCGGAATCAAACAAATCACGGTATTATTATTAAATAAAGTAGAGTATTGACTGGGAATTTCAAGGAAAGTTTGAGCAAGGAACGGGGCATATTAAACGAACAAATTATTTCCAACTTAGAGTTAAAATAAACAGGGTCACTATAATGAATCCCCCCCCCCCCCTCTATGACAGCTTAGGTTATAAACATAAATTAAGTCGATATATGTATATATGGAAATCCATGCACACATATATCGACTATATTACAAAATAATGGTTAGGATACATTCTTACCCTCCTAGACTATCGAATAGCCAAGAATCAGTTTTAAATTACATAAAAACTGAACGCTCGGTTGTGACTTCGTTTTCGTTTCTCAGTCAATAAGCGGGCTCACTGCCGCTTCCACTGCTACCGAGACCTCCGTTCCCGGGCAGCCAAGAATCGAGGAGTCTAGTTATAAGTCAGTCATAATACGATTTTCGAGTTGGTCAGTTGCGTTCGCTCTGCCTTTTCTTCTCTCTTGATAATAAACTAACTTACAAAACTACAAGCCTTTCGCTTCAGCTCATTTTACTTCATCTGTCTCATCGCGTCTGATTCCTCAGTACCTCCAGTTTTATTTTATTTTCATATATGTTTCTACCGTTCGTTTGGGATATACATCCAAGGAGTAAGCAGTTTCGTGACATCTCATTAAATACTCGTCATCAATTTTCGCCGTGTTTAGACATCGCCAAGTTTCCGAGTTTTTGTTGTTGTTTTTTCTAAAAAATTTCATTCAGTTTTGTGTTCCAGTTTTAACTTCTCTAGTATATTTTGTGAGTCAGTGACAGTTAAGTGTAGTGCGATTGCTGCGCGATTTTTCGAGCTCCGAGAGATTGGCCTACTAACTTGGGCTCTCAGCACATCGGTGGAGATATTTTCCAAGAAAAAGAGGCTGGCCGCTTTCCTAGTTGGCATCACCTATATTGGAAGGTATTTTCGGAAAGTCTGCACACGCCGTCTTACCGTACGTGTGTCTTCGGGTACTACTTACCTCATTCAATCATCACCGCGGACTTCAAAATTGACGTTCTAGCATCGAGTACGGGAAAATAACAATACAAAAATCTCTTAATGTCAGCGGGCTTTGAACAGGCACGCTCTTATCGACGAACTTGCTGAAGCCCGGCCCACAGGGCTGCCGGGCCTTCACTGCCAGCAAGGGAGCGGGAACGTCGGGTTATTCAGGCCCAGCAAGCAGCAGCAGCACGAGAGCGTTCAGTAGCAGAATCACATTCGCGTCCGGCCATTGAGAAACGGGCACGCTGGGCCGCTGCGCAGTGCAGGAGCGAGCTCTTCAGGCCGCCGAAGAGAGACGGTCACGTCGGGCCGCTAAAGAAGAGGAGCCAGGTTCATTCCAGAAAGAAGTTTGCAAACTCCTGGAGATTCGTCAGGGGAAAGGACTCTCTATTTCATCACGAGCGGCGTTATACATTTCTGCCGGTCAATATCATTCGCGGTAGTCAGTCATCAGGACCTTCCACCAGCAGTTCTGCTTGCTGCGTAGACTGTTATGATTCGCCGCCGCGCGCCTGGGTGTTGCACGTACCACCTTCAATCGGGCTGCCTTTCCTGAGCAAATTCATCGAAATACGAGTCCTACCGTATTCATGGTCTCCTTGTATTACGGAGGAAGCTCGGGCTGCTTCACCAGCTGTTCCGGATCAACTCCATCGACCAGCAGGGCCGTGGAACCACGTGTGAAGACCCCCGATCAGGGCAGGTCTGCCGTCGTCGACCCGCGTTCGGGAGACAACACTCAACTCCTTTTCGCCGACTGCAAGCCGGATACGTTTTCTCCATCGCTGTAAGGTTTACCGCAACTCCGCCTTTCGAAACGCTTCCGGCGAATCCACTCGTCAAGCCGCATCCTCCAGTTCTAGGTCGTAGGTTCGTCAAAATTTCGCCTCGCGCTTTCGTTCTCTAAAAAAGAGAACACGACCACTGGGCAACCCTTCACCAGCCCACTTCCTCCGGTTTGGTGAGCTTGCTTAGGGTGGCCACCCCGTCTAGATCCTCGGGCCTTGATCCGCATCCCTTCTCCTATTCCTTCTTTGTCCACCGCCCCTCCAGCCAACACAAAATTGTTTGAAACCAATGACGCACTCGTCGCCGACATTTTTCTGACTATCACTCGGTTAAACAGGTGGGCGGTGTGTCCTCTTGGCAGCGTCTTATCAAGGGTGATATCAAAAGGGTCTCCTTGCCACTACCCACTAGTCAGCGCAACGTTCCTCAGGGTATGAACAAACTGGACGCTTGACTCGCTTCGAGGTCAAAGGGGAATACCGCCCCTGACCATCGCGTCCTAACTAGGCAAGGCCCGTTTCGTACTCTACCATCAAAAAATGCCTCCCCCCGCTCTCCCTCCCCCTCCTTCTTTCTCGCTCTCACAGAGTGTTCTTGTCATTCCCCATAATGGCACCACAATACCAGTGTACTGATCCCCTGCCCCCCTACGCACAGGCCTACAAAGTAGCCTGTATACATTTTTTCACAGAACACAGTTCTTCTCTTAAACCTAGAAAATTCAACTTATCAGCCAACCAACGCCGTGAGAGATGTTCATTAGTTCTCAATAGAATCTTCAACAAAATTTTGTTTTGATTGAAAGAAATCTTTGAAATTTTTTTTTTTTTCGAATTTAACTTGAAAATTTAATTTGACTTTATAAGGATATTCGAGCTCTACGTCCATATTGGACGTACTCTATGCCAATACTGGGCCCAGTGCCAATGAAAAAAATGACTGGTACCGACGATTTTTTACAGGTGTTTCAAAAAGCATAATATTTTGAGGGTGGATTCTATTCTATATATTTAATCCATCACGTTTTGAAAAATTATATTACAGAATAATCTTCAATAGATTACCACCACCAATTAACTAACTAATTAAATAATTCTGAAAACAGACGTGAGCCTATCAGGAAAAGGATAAGAGTACAATTAACGCGATTACCATAAAATTCCTGCGAGTGATATGCGGAAAAACACTGATGGACAAAGTGAGTAATGAGATAATTCTCAAAGAATGCAGTCAAGGTAAAGTCAATGGCAGTTTGCCCAGAGGCAGGCCGCGGAGAGAATGGATAGAATGTGTAAATGAAACCCTAATTTGGAAAGACATAAGGAGCCATAGAAATATAAGAGCTTGCATGAAAAAATGCATAGACGTGAAGGAAGCTGGAGATGTATGCCAGGACAGAAAAGTGTGGCGACAAATATTTTATGAAAAGTGTGTCAGTAGAGTGAATGACTTCTGAAACAAAAGATCTTGGATACTAATGGGCCTGATTGGGGAGCTTCACATGATGAGTTTGTGAGGCTCTTCACAAGTGATGGCCAGGTGATCGCTGAAGAGATTGATCGTCAACCGGGGTCAGAGTGATGTTGCGGAACGAACGTGCTAGTCAAATAAGTAACACCCGAATACGAAATAAATAAATACCGAAATAAAAAATACCCCTCCTTACATTACTCCCTTCCATGAATTGAAATAATAATTCAAACAAATTTTTATTCTATTATCTTATACTTGAAATTCAGTGCGTATATACGTAAAATTGATGTGCGCACTATATTAAATATCAATTCAAACCACTTCAAATTCATAACTTTTCCAGTGAAAATTTTGTATTTTCAACAAGGTAGATGAATTTTCAACCAGAAATATCAATTTTCTACCAACAATACGATTTTCTAACGAAATACATTAATTCTCAACCAAATAGTTAAATTTTCAACCAAAAAAGATCAATTTTCAACCAAATACGTAGGTTTTAATCTGGAAAATATCAGTTTTCAACCAAAAATGAAATTGTTAATATTTCAGTTAAAAATTGATTTTCCACCAAAAATTACAAATTTTCAGTCAATGTAATCAATTTTTCAACTAAAATGATGCATATGAAAATGCACATAAAAATATTTAAAGCTACTTTTATAAATGAAGAATGATGATCATTTAATTTTATACTGTACTTTGAAAAAAAATTGAGCACGCTCTGGAGAATTTCCTGATAATCACAGATTTTCCACGTAGGATAGATACTAGGTTCAAAAAATAAATGCGTTTGTTTAATGATATTTAGAGGTTCCGCAAGCCTCATGAAGTTTAACAAGTATTTCCGATAAGGAAAAACGGCGTTTTTGTACATTTTATTTATAATCGTCAAAAAAAGGAGATTCAAGTTGAAACACAACAATTCTCTTCTTAATTAGTTATGGAATACTAATAGATAATCACTTTTTAAATATCACCTCATAAGTCTGTTTTAGATCGGTTCCCAGAAAAAACACCGTAAGTGAAAAATTGAGTTTTGCTAGTCTTCGGCGCTATTTATTATTTTTTTGGCTTCTTAAATAAAAATTGTTTTTAATACATGAAATACCACCTCATACAAATAATGAGATATTTAAATAATTTTCTTCACAAAATTATTATTATATTTAGCAATTTTCTCTTAGAGTAGTTGGAAAGTCGCAGTTTTTTTCGAATTTTCAACTTGTATATAACTTCTCAGTTAGATCGAGGTAATAATCAACGCGTTTTGTCAGAAGTAATTGATTAGCAATTTATTATTATTTATAATAATATTCTTTGAAAATAATAAAAGAAAATTGCTGATTCTTCTGACATTTTTCCCTGTTGGTCCATTTTTCAATTAGACTGACGTAGAAATGAATTCAAGTTTTTGAAAAATGGTTCAAACATTTTATCATCATTCTTTATGATATTCTCTGAGAATCATGATAGAAAGTTGCGTTTTTCTTTAAATTTTCATCTCTTTGTTCACTTTTTGCCTAAAGTGAAGTAATCATTGATATAAATTGGCAAACATAGATGTTTAAATGCATTATCATTGTTTATACATATCTTCTCCTATATTAGCGCAAGACAATTGCGGTCTTTTCTGGAATTTTTAACTTTGTGTCAACATTTTACTCTCAGCGAGGTAATATTTATAAAAATTTACCAAAAATTATTGTTCGGACAAATTATTATTTATAACTACTTGTACCTATATTTATGCTAGGAAGTTGTGGTTTTCTTCTGAAATTTTTCACCGTTCGTCAAATTTTCACTTAGTGAGATAATAACTAATGAAAATTAACAAACATAATTGTTTAAACAGTTTATTATGGTTTATCTTCTGTTAGCGCAATGCGAGAAAGTTGCGGGCTTTTCTGAAATTTTCAACTCTTTTGTCTTTTTTGTTGAAAACAAATAATTAATATTAACATTAATTTAAAAAAAAGGCTCTCAGTAACTTCATCAAGGCAAATTTGTATTAATATGATATTAATATGAAAATTTGAAGAATTTTCCAGATATCTTATTTTGTTTTTATTAATTGAATGTTCGTAGTCACATGAACTACTATGGTCGTATACCACGGGCCAGAAGCGAATCTGTCTATAAACACATTCATTCTTCCTTCCTGCCGCATTGTTTATTAATTATTTGTTCATAACTAAGAATCCAAAGCAATTTCAAAAATTTCAGAAAAAAAACCGCAACTATTTGTCATTCAAATACAGAAAAAATTATGTACAAATAAACTGTTGAATTTTCGAAAATGATGAATTCTCAACCAAGAAGATCAGGCACGCTCTCGATAAAATTTTCTAGCAAATCCAGGGTTTCCAGATTTTCCAGGTAATGTGAAAGATTCTTTCGAATTTTCATGCGAATCGCCTTCAAATTCGTTCGCAGCCACAACAAGATAATTTTTTCCAATAATATTCAGAGGTTTCGCAAGCCTGTGAAGTTTAACACATATCGTTCGACCAATCCCAACAGATAAAAGATTTTTGCACTGAGAGATAAAAAATAAAATTTGACAAATTACTTCCAGTAAAGCACGCACCATTAACTAAAAAAGTAAAAAACATCTCTAGCCATCCTCTTAGCAACGCAATATGATTTCAGCCTTATCTAAAGGACATAATTTTGCAGTCGCTTCCTCCATAATCCCAAAAGAGGAAATCATCAGTAATTTGGAATCCACAATATATACCCTTCCACCCGAAAAAGCGAATGACATACGGCGTAGGACACCAACATTTTACGCGAAGCCCAACTTCCCTCCTCATACTTAAAAAAACAAGAAAAAACAGCTATTAAAGAACTCAAACGGAATAAAGACATCATAATGTTAGCCGTAGACACACGCAAACCAACATTAATAATGAATAAAGAAGACTCTAACAACAAAATCATGGACCTTCTTACTGACGATACATATAGAAAACTTAAAAAAAGACCTCACAAAAACAATAGCCAGAAAAACAAAAAGCCTCCTAAGAGACTCAAATCTTGACAGAGTACAATATCTAAATTAAAACCTACTAATCATACCTCTCCAAAACTTTACAGACTCCCGAAAATTCACAAAAACAACATCCTACTCAGACCGATCGTCAGCACAATAAACTCACCAACTTACAACCTAGCACGCTTTCTCGCCAAAAAACTTGAGCCTTTCACAGGAAACTCTATTACACACGTCCAAAACTCTTTTGACTTCATCAGAAAAATTCAAGAGATTCACATTCAACCTGAAGACATCCTAGTAAGTTTCGACGTAGTATCTCTCATTACAAAAATACCGATCTCTGATACAATCGATATTATTAAATCCTTCACAAGCTTCCCCTCCAATCTCACACCATTGATAGAACACTGTCTCACTAATACCTATTTCTCTTTCAATAACCAATTCTGCGAACAAGCCTCAGTAGCAGCAACCGGATCTCTGATCTCACCTGTAATAGCCAACATTGTTATGGAAACTCCATAAACTAAAATCTTTAACAAATCCAAGCTTAAACCGGAATATTGGTGCCGTTACGTTGACGAAACTTTTGTCATTTTGAGACATGGACTGGACGAACTAAACAAATTTTTCGATTTCATGAATCAAATACACCCTAATATCCAGTTCACAATGGAAATTGAACAAAATAACCCATCTCAAAATCAATCGGTCATCAATTCCCTTGTATGCAGAGCTGTCTCCATAACAGATAAATATAACTTACAAAAGGAATTACAAAATGTTAAACAATTCCTAATACAAAACGATTGCACAAACAAACAAATTATTGAAGGAATATGAAAATACACTGAAGAAAACAAGTCAACACAACCTACTAAAGAAAGAGCGAGAAAAACGACCACCATCCTACCCTACAATCAAGGTATCACAGAAAAAATAGGAAGAATTCTCAACAAATACAATAGGGACAGAGCACTAATTTTGTTCAAAACCACCTACAGGTCACAAATCTTGACCGAATTGAATAATTTTTTCTAGGAATATTACTAATTGGATATCAAAGAGACTCACATCGCCTACATTTTAAAACTAATTGTTTTACATTAGAAAACTTATGAAACCTTATCCAAAAACCCTGAACATTGAACTCGAGGAAAAAAATTAATTCTTACATTTAGGCGAAGTGAGTCTCTTCGAAATTCAATTAGTAACATTTCCAAAAAAAATTATTCAATTCGGTCAAGATTTGTGACCTGAAGGTGGTTTTGTACATTCCATCCGCACTGGGGATAGAGCACTAATTTTTTTCTTGACCGAATTGAAAAATTTTTTCTTACAAATGATTCTAATTGAATTTTGAAGAGACTCAAATCGCCTAAATTTCAAAATTAATTTTTTCTTCATTAGAAAACTTATGAAACCTCATCCAGAAACCCTGAACATTGAACTCGAGAACAAAAATTAATTTTTACGTTTAGGCGGAGTGAGTCTCTTCGATATTAAATTAGTAACATTTATGAAAAAAATTATTCAATTCGGTCAATATTGGTGACCTCTAGGTCGTTTTGAACATTCAATCCTCAATGTGCGTCAGAAAGATTTGTAGTTTCGCACACGAATGAAACCTGAAAGAGCTTCAAATTTTGAATTTATCATAATGAATCATCGTGAAAGCATTAAATCTAAAATACCTGCATTTTTAATCAAAAAGGTGAATTAGTCACCAAGAAGATTACTTTTCTACTACAAAGGACAAAGGACAATAAAATAAAGAAATTTTCTATTAAACAGTTTAATTTTCAATTGAAGAAGATAAATGTTACACCAAACATGAAATAGTTAAATTTCCATCCAAAAAGATCACTTAAAAAACTGTTAACAAAATGGTGAAATTTTGAACGAACGAAAAGATTTTTCGACTAAAATGATGGATCATTAACAAATACAATGAATTTTTCCCAAAGTAGTTTAGTTTATTTGTCAATTCAAAAAATAGAGAAATTTGGTTAAATTAATTTTTGTTAAATTAAAAGTTAGATAAGATTACAATAATAACATAGTTAAATTGGATAAAATTTTCAAACGTTAATTTTATATTCTTTTTATTCAATTAGTTACAAAATTCCAAATTTATTATTTTTTTAAATCAAAGAATCCAAAAGTATGTTATATATTGGACTATAATTATCGATGTCTGGAATTATATTTAAGCAGTGATTACTATCTTTCTTAATTAAAAACATTTCTGCAATGAGTCTTTCAGATTCATCAGGATCGTGGTGTACAACTGTAACATTTTCCCGAAAATCAAATATCCAGTTTCAACCTAGTGTTTAGCTATGACTTTATGGTTTTTTGGATTTTGTCTAAAATCATCATGATGTTCTTCAATTCTAGTAGAAAGTAACCTACCGGTTCGACCAACATAATATTTGTCACAATCCGAACATTTAATTTTACATACTACATCAGTAAGCTGCGAATTATCTAAAAAGTCTTTGCCTAATTTGATAAATTTATCAAGTTTTGATTCAATTATAAAATTTCTTGTGGTATTAAAATCATTTAATTTCAAAAGATAAGTTTCCATGATAAGAAATAGACACTGTTGATTCAAAAATTACATTCCTAACTATATTTATATCAATTTGATAAAATTAAGAATCTTTAATTGTTTCACTTTTATTATTGATGTGTTTGAATAAATTCTATTGGATAATTATTTAAATAAAGAGTTTTCTTTGATAAATTCAATATTTGACTTGTGGAATGATTGATGTAATAATTTAAGAGCTGTATCGACAAGACTTCTAGCTTTAAAAATTGTGTGCTTCATTGGATGGTAAGAAAAAATTTTTAATATCTACCAGAATATGTATCTTTACGATACCTATCTGTAATGATATCACCTGAGTGGGTTTTCATAATTTTAAAATTTTTAAAATGAATAGAATTATTCCTTCCCATTCCATGTGTACATTTATGTCTAGGATGATAAGAATTGAATTGATTTATAACACGAAGAAGTTCAACTTTCGGTAGAATAATAAAAGTATATCGTAATAAAAGTATCGATGAATTTTCATTTCTCTGTGTTTTACAGTGTGCAAAATAAACTGTAATTTAATCATCACATGGCTTATTTAATCTGTATGCATTAAATTTATTTTATAAAATTTTGAACAGATTTTGAAACAGTTTGGTAGAAGTAATTATTCATAACATTTAACAAACAAAAGAGAAAGAGTCATTAGTCCAGGCTTAGCGCGCACATATGCTGACTCAAGAAAATTTCTAGGTATGGGATATTGATTATATAATATGATCCCGCCAACTTCAAGAATGTTCAGAGTAGATTTTGAAAATTTTTTTTTCAAAATTTCCATATGATGCTCTATAGAAAAATTTGTTTGGTACAATTTATTAGAAATATTTTTGGTTGAAATTAGTTAACTTTGATTTCACAAATTCATAGTTTGACTATAAATTGGCAAACAATGATTTTAAAAATGCGGTTGATTGCACTGATGATAATTTGTACTTAAGATATGAAAACACCTGTATTTTATTTGTAGAAGAACAGGGTCCAGGGTCTAGGAAATGAGGTTTTCAATTTTAACAGTGTGTTCTAGTTTAAAAGATTGCATAACGCTTCTTCCACGTAGTCGACGCACATTGGAAGTTTCTATAAATCTGAAGGTTTTTTATGTAAAAATCACCGACAGTAATTGGTATATATAGCCGTGGATATTTTCAGACACTCTCACTCACGGTTCAGAAAATCTTTCTGCAAAAATGAAGATCTACCTCAGCGCTCTGCCTCTTATCATCGGGGTTATTCTGCAATTTGGTGGTGAGTATACTCAATATAATATAGATTTCAAATCTGAATGTGAAATATTACATACTCTCAGAATAACGCAGTTGATTCTATTGAGCTAAAGTTCAAAATACGAAATTACACAAAGTTATAAAATTTGAATTTTTAAACCATTTTTTTCCGCTTTGAAAAAAGGAATACTGAAATGTCCCGTCAATTGATGATAATCAAAAAATTGTTCACTGGTGTTACAAAAGTTTCAATAATTTGCCATAACTTTTCACTAAGTTTACAAAATTTTATGAAATTCACGTGTATTTGATTTTTATGGTATTTCTTTATGTATTCTGAAGCGCTGATCCTGAAGATAACTTTATATTTTACGCAGCATACATTTTTTCGTAGATATTCAAGATTTGATGTTGTATATCACGTAAAAAATGAAAAGATCATATTGTGCAAGTACAAAAACGTTGAAAAACGTAAGATTTTTTTTGAAATCATATGGCCATATTATATGCATGAGACTTCAATTTCAGCCATACTCAAAACCTTTAGCATTTCAGGTTTGTTCGATACATGGTTTAAAAGACAGCCATTAATTTCTTTTCACTTTTTAAAGCCGTTTTCCTCAAAACACGAGCAAATATTATGTTTTACCCATCAGGTTTATATCCTACGGGGAAAAACATACAGAACAGTCCCATTATTTAATGATAAACAAAATCTGGTTACTTAGTGGTATTAAAACTTTCTATATTACATATGTAAGAGGAGAAGATGCTTTGATTTGTGCATCACCTAATTTTATAGTTTTTTGTTTTTAGGCCTCAAAATGTTCTTCATTTTTTATTTCATGCTTTTAACATTTCCGATACATGGTAATGTTCTATCCCTAAAACTTATGTTAATGAATTATCCAATCTCAAACTGTTAAGCTTTTAAGTAGCTAAGTTTTGACTGCACCGAAATTAAAATAGCTTAGCATTTAAATCCTAATTTAAAACTTTTTCCGCTAGAAATTATTCTAGTTAAACTGTTATATATAAACATATACATATGAGAATTGGAATTATTCGGGTTCGTAGTTATGCAATCTTGAAAAATGTCAACGAATTGTGACCAAAGCTTCGGCAAAGATGATGTTAAATCAAAAAAAAATCTGTGATGCTTGAATATTTGTTCAAACTGTGAACATGTGTCATATCACGAAAATAGTTTCATATGAAAGTTTTTATGTTGATCCAGCGTTATCTCTGCCAAGGCTTTAAATGTCTCTCAATTTTAGGTACAATTATAAAATTTTATTTTTCATCGTTATTTTATCAGCTTATTTTATTTTAAATTTTATTATTGATTATTCAATCCAAAAAGTATAATTTTCAACGAAGCAATTGAATCCTCAACGAAAATAGATTAATTAAACTCAGAAACAAGGGAGCGTTCACACATTACGTAAATTATTGAAGATTTATGAACTTTCTGCAATATCAATTTTATATATCGACATTTCCAAGCGAATAATTTTCCTTCATCATAAAATTGATTTCTAGATGTTTCTAACCATTATTGATAGGAGAGAAAATTTAAATTGTAAATGATTGGTATTGGAAAATAATTCTGTTTTCAACATTTTGTTACCAAACCGTAATTTGTAAGTTTTTCATATTTCAAAGAGTTAAGCAAAATTAGATCATAGACAGAAACTTATTTTTAAGAATTCGAAAAAAAATTAGAAGCTTTTTAATAGAAACAGGAATTTTGCAATGAAGAGATATTTATTTAGGAGTTTTGAAACGATTCAAATATCATTTTAGTTTTTAATTTTTTCCCCCTCATTCTTTATGTTATCACAGATAGGGGATAACTTTAAGGGTTAAAAAAAAATTCGTTCCTCGGAAACATGTAAATGATTTTATATTTTGAAACATTTATGTTAAGAAAATATTCAATAAGATTTCTAAATATTTCGAAAGATTTTTGAAATTTACAAAGCAAAATCTGATACATTTGAAGGCAATTTTCATAATTTTGCAGAATCAAAACAAAAAATCAGAAAAAATTTGAATAATTTTTGAAGATTAAAAAGTTTGTGGAAGATTTTAAAGCAAAACCTCTTAATTTGATGAGATTGAAAAAACAAAGAAAAATAGAGTAAATTCAAGAAATGTTTTGAAGGTTTGGAGCGATTCAATCAGATTTTAAACATAAAAAGATTTTTAGAAATGCAGATTTGCAAAGATTTCAAGAAGAAACTTTAGAAGCTTTGAAAGAATTTCGAAAGGCTTTGATAGAATGAACAAATTTTCTTAAAATTCATGGGATGATTCAAACATTTTTAGGAATTTAGGAAGTTTTAAGTAGATTAAAAATATTTTACGATTTAGAAACGTTACCAACAATTTATCAATTATTTTCCCATTTCTTCCAAACTTCCAAAAGGCCTAAGTATCTTTTAAAAATTCTCGAATTTTTTCTAATATTTTGTAAAATCCTATAAAGACAAGTTTTTTTTTTTAAATCTTCGAAATTTTTTTTGACAGATCTGAAAGATTCAAAAATCTTTTTAAATTTTCTCAGTAATTTTATCAAACTTATATTTATAGCAATTCAAAAATAATCTGATAATACTTATTTTTCTTTTTCTCCATTTTCGGATTCAATTTCAGCTCGAATTGAAGTGTTCAAAAACTTTCAACAAAAAGAAAGTTACTCCAAATCTTTATATTGTATTATTATCAATATTATATTGTATTCTTTATGATACTGGAAAAAAATTGGAATTGGTGAATTTTACTTAGTGCTCATATTAAAAAATTGCAACATTTGTATGAAAATAGTAGAACGTTTAACAGAACAAGATGAATTCTGAACCCAAAATAAAACATAGTAGACCTTTCAGTCAAAATAGTTCGATTTTTTAATGGGTTCTATTAATTCAATTCAGATTCAAGAAAAAAACGATAAAGAGGGGAAAAAGGGAAGTTGCTTGAACATAGGGAGAAAAACATGAATTCTTAAAAAAAACGAAAATAACTGTGAAGTCTGAAATGCGGAAGTGCTTTTCAAATTTATGAAGTTATTATTGAACTGTAACTCAAATTCGCAACGTAGTTTATTTTTTACCCCTAGGGACTCTTTAGTTTAGAAAAATAAAAAATAAATGTAGCGTTCTTTGGAAAAATTTATTATTAAAAATCCATATATTTATGCTTCCAGTATCAAGTTCAATGATGGCGACGCCAAATTTCGATCTGCTGAGCTCAAGTAGATATCCTGATTTGATTATTTCTGAATTCGAGCACGATCCACGCACTAATGAAATTGTTGCAATAAAAATAAATGGTAGGCTTTATGAAATAACCACCAGACCGACATTACAAGGTGAGACCGATAATTTAAGAACTAAAGTACAACTTAGACCCAAATTCAGAAAATTCTCAATCTTCTTGTTTATTTTTTTATAATTGAGAGTCCATATGCATTAAGGCAGGGTGTCTAACGTTTCTGCAAACAAAATTTCCAGGACTTTTCCAGGTTTTCCAGGACGGAAATATACATTTTCCAGGTCCTTTTTACAGTAAAAAAATAATACTTTCCACGGAATATAGAAGAAATTGTAGGTCTAGTAGAACTAAAAAATGTCAGCGAAAGTTCTCTTACGCCCCCAAAAATCTGATTTTATAGAACAAAAAGTTTTTTTTGGGCATTGTTCATTTTATCACCTTGAAACATCACGACCCTATGATAAAAAATATTCCAAGTTTCTATTTTCCGCAGCTTTAAAAACAATTTAATGAAACTTTTGAAATTCAATATTTTTTTGCTGTTTATAATTGAGCTAATTTAGGTTTATTTGCAATTAAATAACGAAAAATTAAAAAGTTGGTATTTCAACAACAACGAAAAAACGACTTTTCAATAAGATAGTTGAATTTTCAACCAAAGAGTTGAATTGAAAAAAATCAACAAACTAGTTAAATTTTTAACCAAATAGCTTAACTTTATACCTACAAAGATGAATTCTTAACGAAAACGACGAATTTTCAACGAAAAAAATTAATTTTTCATAAAAAAATGACAAATTTTCAACAAAATAAACCAATTTGCAAACTAATAATAACATAGATTTTCAATCGAATAGTTGAATTTTCTACTAAAGACGATAAATTTCCATCCAAAAATGGAATAGTTGAATTTTCAGCTAGAAAAACTAATTTTCTTAGCAAAAAAAAGTATTTTCAGCAAAATAGTTAAGTCTTCAACCAACATAATAAATTTGAAGAAATGTAGTTTAATTTTTAATCAAGTAGTTGGTTTTTTAAATAGGAAGATTTTTAATTTCTACCAGAAAAGACAAATTTACTGAAAAAAATATGAATTTTTCAGCAAAACTGGAATAGTTAAATTTTCAGCAAAAAAATATATTAATTTTAATGCAAAAAAAATCATTTCTGACACAATAGTTTCATTTTCAACAAATAAAATAAGGTTTTAAAAAAGTAGTTCTACGTTCAACCAAAAGGTTGAATTTTAAACCAAAAGAGGATAATTTTTTATGAGAAATTTAATAGTTGAATTTTTGACTAAAAACGATCAATTTTCAACATAAAATGAAATAGTTGAATTTTCAATTAAAAAAATTAATTTTCATAGAAAAATAAAGTTTTTTCAAAAAAATTGTTCCATTTTCAGCCAATAAGATGATTCTTTATTAAAGTTTTTTTAGATTCCAAACAAGTTATTGAATTTTTAATTAAGAGAATAAATTTTCTATTAAAAAAATGAATTTACAACAACAAAGAAAACGAATTTTCAATAAAATAGTTAAATTTTTAACCTTCAACCAAATAGTTTAACTTCTAACCTAAAAAGATGAATTCTTGACCAAAACGATAATTTTTCAATAAAGGAAATTAATTTTTTACCAAAAAAGACAAATTTTCAAGAAACTACATCAATTTACAAATAATTGAATTTTTAACTGAAAATGATACAAAACAGTTGAATATTCAATCCGTAATTATTAATTTTCTACCAAAGAGACGAATTTTCTCATCAAAGAGACGAATTTTCAACAAATACAGATTTTTTAGCCAAGACAGGAAAAAATCTCAAAGAAGTTATTGAACATTCAAGCCAAAAGACAGCATTTTTAACCAGAAAATATTAATTTTCAACAAATAATTTCATTTTTACCACAAAATTGCAGTCTTAATTAAGAGAGAGAGAAAATTTCCACCAACAAGATTAGTTTTCTACCAATAAAGACCAACTTTTGACTTCAAAAAAAGATTAAATTTCAGAAGAAAAAAAAATGGAGAGGTTACATTCGTATGTTAACAAATTGATTTTGAATGAAAAAAAGAATTTTCAGCAAAATATTTAAATTTTCAATCAAAGAGATCAACCCTCCAACAAATAAATTTTTAACAAAGTGGTTCAAGTTTTACCCAAGTGATTGAATTTAAAATTTTAAAAATATCAATTTTCAGTTAAAATTGTTACATTTTTAATTTTAAAATTATTTTCAAACAAAAAAAGGCATTTTCAGCCAAAAAGATGAATTTTCTACTAAAAAATATGAAATCTCAACGAATAATGTAATAGTAGATATTTCAAATAAAAAGTATGACTTTTTAATGAAAAATTTTGAATTTGCTACCAAATAATAGAATTCTTCACTAAAATTGAAGTCGTCAGGATGAAGCAACTGTAAGAAAAGAAATAAAAATAGAAGGCAAATAAATTACTAACTAAAATTTAATTATTAGTCCCAAACATCATTTTTAAAATTCTCTAACTTTGCATCTAAAGAAGAGAATTTTCAACAAAATACTTGAATCCTTAACAAAGAAAGATTTTTCAGTCAATAAAAAGAAATTTCATCCAAAATTTTTCTTCAAAAAAGTTGAATTTCTAATGAAATGATTATATTTTCAATGAAAGATTACATAAATTCCCAACAATAGAGTTGACTTTTTAACTAAAAAGATCAATTTGCACCCATGAATAAAATAATTAAATTTTCATTAAAAAAATTAATTTTTAATATAAAACTATTATAAGTTGTTTAATATAAAACATTGAATCTTCTACAAATATTTATATTTAGAGTTCAAAAACTAGTTTGTAACAAAAAAAGAAATTTAAAAAAAAATACATAAGTTTCTAACCAAACAGTTGAATTTTCAACGAACTTCATAAATTTTCAATCATATAGTTAAATGTCTGTACAGAAATATCAATTTTCATTCAAAAATGTAATAGTTGAATTTCCAATTGAAAAAATTAATTTCAAATAAAAAAACGAATCTTCTACAATACTGTTAAATTTTCTAACAAATAATTAAATTTGTTACCTATAATTGGTGAATATGCAAGACAAATAGACGAATTTTCTATACATAAAAGTTAAATTTTCAACCCGAAAATAAAAAATTTCAACAAAAAATTTCATTTTCCACGAAATAATTGAATTTTAAGTTGAAAAATTAATATTTCAGCCCCGAAAAGGAAAGCTTCAAAAAGTAGTTCAATTTTAAACCAAAAAAATGAATTTCTGAAAAAGTACTTTAACTTTCAACAAATAATTTGAACTATGAACCCAAAGAGATGAATTTTAAATAAAAAACAGCAGCAATTGAATTTTCGAATAAATACCTGAATTTTCTACCAAATTGCTTAATTTTCAAGACAAATTGATGAATTTTCTACAAAAAAGTTGAATTTTCAACTAAAATTAGGAATCTTCAACCAGAAGAATGAATTTTCATTAAAGTAGCTCAACTTTCAACCCAGGAGTTGAATTGTCAACCGGGAAAATTGATTTTGTCACACAAATTTTAATAATTTGTCTCAAATTTTACCACTCAGTTACAAAATTCCATGAAATTCAAGTTTATTCGATTTTTATGGTAGGGGAGAGTCACCAGTTGTGGGCACTCTCCGGTTGTGGGCACCTGTGCGTAACAACTGACAGAATACAAATATGCCGGATCTAACGGTGGCGTACTTGTATTCTGACTGTAGTACGCATATCGAAAAATTGAAAATTAAAAATTAACGCATTTGTGATCTACCAATGTTTAAAGACTACGATAACTCAAAGTAAATAATCGCAAACAGGTGAGTGTTATCGATATTTCTACATTATTTTCGTTGTGATTTAAGATGTCTCATCGATTTATATGCAAGTTATGAAACATCACATTTTCTTGATGCACCGATAATGGTCGTTAATTCCGGTTGTGGGCACTTAAATGTAATCGGTTGTGGGCACCTTTTTTTCATTAAAAGCGTTTGTTTGACTTGAAAACTATCAGATATCATCATTTATGCCGACATAATATATTCCATTAACGTTTTGACGTATTTTAGTTATTTTTTTAGTTTACATGTTTCAGCCATGACAACCCCGAAGAAGTCAACTACCGAAGTCAAATACCTTTTTTCATATTTTTACCACCAAAGGCCTTTAAAATTGATAAACCTTGAAATTCTTCAGAATTACGTGCATTTTCCTTTAACTATCTCCATTTTCAGAGAATTTTCGAAGGGTGCCCACAACCGGTTACGATTTTTTGTTTGCCAAGAATTACGATTTCACAAAATTGGTCGCAAAATTTTTCTAGTTGACGGAATCAATGTACTGACTTTTGAAAAGAAGTTAGCTAAGGCCTCTAGCAATCCAATGAGATTCATACCCCCGCATAATATGGTCTTAAACAAAAATTATGGGTCAAAAACAAAATTTTTCCCACAACCGGAGACTCTCCCCTACATATTTCTTTATGTATTCTAAAGCGCTGATCCTGAAAATAACTTTATATTGTGCACATGCAAAAATGTAAAAAAAAACATGAGGTCATTTTCAAAAACATACGGTCATAGTAAATGCATCGGGCCTCAATTTCAGCCCCATTAAAAACGATAAGCATTTCCGGTATGCTTGATACATGGCTGAAATATAATACAGTAGACTTTTCAGCCAAAAATAGTTGTACTTTCTTGGTCGCTTCTACTAATTTAGTTCACATTTAAGAAAAAGAGATAGAAAGGGGAAAAAGGGAAGTTTCTTGGAAGAAGGAAGAAAAATAGAATTCTTCAGAAAAAGGAATAAGGAAGAATCCGGAAATGAGTGGGAAGTCTGAAATATGAAAGTGCTTTTCAAATTTCTCAAAATATTATGGAACTGTGCAATTGCAGGGTCATCTTTTGCAAAAATCGCAAGCTTTGTTCAAATTTATCATCAGGAAACGTATTAAATTTTATCTAAGTTCGTAACATTATTCCCCTCCCTCTCTTAATCACCTTGTTAACCCTGGCCCCCTACCCACTGGGTTGTGGACAACCCAGAACGTAGATTCCTGCGCCTGCGCACTGATGCACTTGTTGCAGAGTGGGGAGAGGGCCAATTATCCTACCACCCAGTCATGTTTAAAACGTGGGTGCGCTTTTTGCCCCTGGAAGAAGGACCAAAAAAGCTATAGCGAAGGCTATATTTGCAAAAAAGGCATTTTTGGAGAGCACAAAAGAGCCAAATGTCCCTCTTGATTGTCAAAAGGATCATAAAACGAATCAAAAATGGAGTGCGATGAAGAGAGAAGTGGCGTTGGATCTTTGTAAAATGATTTCTGACCATAAATTGAGATCTTGACTATTTTGAGATATCCCTGGTTTAGGTGACAATGGTTCATGAATTTTTTTTCTTTTATCTGATACTCCTACATGCAGGTTTCTTTTGTGACCATGTCCAAAATTAAAATTTATGATTTTATACTTGAAAGAGTCAGTGTCACTCATTTAAAGTCCAAAATGGAGGTTTTTTCAAAGGCAACGCCATTTTCAGATCACTGGGTTGTACACAACCCAGGAGTAGTGATTATGTCATGAAGGCTAAGGATAGGGGACCAGGGTTAACAACCTTAGTTTTTTGCTTGATCCTCCCGCCTCAAATTGGTAATGTAGTTTATGGACGACCTCTAGGGACTCTTTAGTTCAAAAATTAAAAATCCAGCGTACAAAATAACGTTGAACATGACAGGTCTTAGCGATGAGGAGAGAAATAGACTCAAAAATGACTACAGACACAAAAAGAGGAAAATTAAACGTCTAGTCAAAGAGAGTAAAGAGAAAGCCAGAACAGAAGAAGAGAACAAAATGAAAAACTGCTTTGAAGGAATTATGAAACTATTATTTAAAGAGATGAAGGGAAGTAAAAGTACAGAGTTTGTTAGCATGAGAAACAGAAAACGTGAAATGCTATGATATAGACGGGATAGTAGACGCTTTAAAAGACTCGTTCAAAGAACTGTTAGGAGGTGAAGATATAGGGCAACAAAACTACGACATTGAACATAATACATTAGAAAACCCAATTGAAAAAGTCAGTGCCACTGAGGTCAGAGATATAATTAAGAACTTGAAAAACGGTAAGGCTGCTGGTATAGACAGTATTAGCGCTGAACTGCTTAAATACGGTGGCGAGTATATACCTCACAGGTTGTGCGAATTGATAAATTTATGTTTCGAGACAGGAGAAGTCCCAGACGATTGGAGAAAGGCGATTATTGTACCAATATATAAAAAGGGAGATAAAAGCAACTGCAGTAATTACAGAGGTATCAGCCTACTAGGTAGCGTAAGTAAAATATACTCAAAAATACTTATTCGTAGGGTAATGGAAATTACAGAAGAGAAGATATGGGAAGTCCAAAGTGGGTTTATGCCAGGAAGATCATGTACGGATCAGATATTTAGCCTAAGACAGATCACAGAAAAAAGCTTGAGAGTAGGAAAGAAAGTTTCCTGTGCATTTATTGACCTAGAAAAAGCATTCGACACGGTAAACAGAAGTAAACTTTGGGAAGTCCTTAAAGAGTATGGAGTGAATGGAGGACCCTACAAGCAATAAGAACAATATAATTAGGTAGTAAAGCGAGTGTAAGGGTAAATGGGAAACTGAGTGACTGTTTCGATATTATGCAAGGCGTGAAACAAGGATGCGTTATGTCCTCGTCGCTATTTATCATATTCATGGATAAGTGTCTAAGAACTGCCCTCTTCGACGGAGATGGTGTAGATCTCGAAACCGTCAAGGTACGTGGGTTAGCTTCCGCAGATGACAAAACTGTTATGGCAGAATCAGTCGAAGACTTGCAAAGAATGTTGAATAAACTTAATACAAGCATGAAGAACATGGACCTCAAAATGAACGTGAATAAAACGAAAGTCATGGTGTTTGAGGGAAAAAGTGAGAAAACAATATGCAACATAGTCCTAAATGATGAGAAATTAGAACAAGTTGACAAGTACGTATATCTAGGTAGTCTATTCACTAACGACGGGAAAATTGATGGGGAGTTAGATAGGCGCATAAATAAGGGTAAGCAGGTTATCGGTAGAGCAGGGCCCATCCTCACAAATAAAAACATATCAAAAAAAGCTAAAATGGCCATACATAATTCCATATTCGTACCAACTGTACTATATGGTAGCGAGACATGGACATGTCAAGAAAAGGACAGGAGTAAAATCAACGCGATCGGCATAAAACCTCTGCGCATAATATGCGGAAAAACACTGATGCACAAAGTCCGAAACGAGACAATCCTCAAAGAATGTGGTACAGGAGAGACACTATTAGTTGACATATGGGAAAGAAATCAGTTAAGATGGTTCGGACATCTTGAAAGAATGAAAGATGAACGACTGACGAAGCAAGTATATAAAGGTGAAGTAAATGGCGGAATGCCCAGGGTTAGACCGCCGAAAGAATGGTTAGAATCTGTGAATGAGACATTAATCCGGAGAGACGTAAGAAGTCATAGGAACACAAGAGCTTGCATGAAAATATGCATGAACGTGAAAGAAGCTAGAGTAGTATGCCAGGACAGAAATGTGTGGCGACAAATAGTTTATAAACAGAGTGACAATAGAATGAATGATGCCTGAAACAAAGACCTTGGATACTAATGGGCCCAAGTGGGGAACCATACATAACAATTTTGTGAGGCTCCTCACTTGGGTGACCGCTAGAGAGATTGATCAGCAACCTGGGTCGGAGCAGTGTTGCGGAGTGAACGTGTCATTTAAATAAATAACACGAAATCCAGATCAATCTAAAACATCTATACCTAAAACCTATATCCCTATCTACCTCATACCATATAACGACCTACTTTACACCTATATACCTATCCCACTAATTTCCAACCGAGTAAGTCACGCCTACACCGAAAGGGAAATGGCCTAATGGTATAACAAATGTAGGGTTCGTTGAACTATTTTGTTTATAAAAAATCCATATATTTGTGCTTCCAGTGTCAAGTTCAAGGTTGACGTCGCCAGCACATAAACAACCGACATCGCTAATAAGATTGCCAAAGATTAGTTGGCATCATCCTCTACCTATCTACGATATGCATAACAACCTTGCTGCAATATACTATAATGACAAGTTTTATTTAATCGACCATATTCTATCCGAACGTGAGTACTATAATTTAAAAACTAAAATACAATCTAGAATAAAAATCAGGGAATTCTGCCTCAAACGTCTCGGTTTTTTTACATTCTACATTTTACATTCTCATTTGTATGAAATTTGACCCCCCTCAACCACCGTTTTTGTTAAATGTCCACGTTTTGAGACCCTCTGAACCCGGAGAATAGGTTTTTACGAATGTGTCTGTCTGTTTATATGTCTGTATGTTTATATGTATGTCTGTTTATATGTATTTAAGCACGATAACTTTGAAAGAATTAATTTATTGAATTGGCCTTTCAAGGACTCTTCAAGTGTCCTTAACTAAAGCTCAAGTTCCTTAGCCAGCGATTTTGGGTGGAAATTCAAAAAGTTAAAGCATTTTCAAAACTCTGGCGACCACTTTTTGAAGATTCGAAAACTCTATGTATTGCTGTTCGTAGCACTCGAAAATTTGAACAATTTACCCCCACGACTTTTTTCGATAAAAATAAAATGAACAAAGTTATATTATTTTCAAAAATTAAAAAAAAAACGATAATGATAATTTTAAACCAAACGCCATAGTCAAGAGAACAAAAACGCGTCTTCTCGAAAGATCTACAAAATAATCTTGGCAACTTATTGATTTCCCTTGAAAATTTGAAAATGTGAGTTTTAAATATAAATATAGAAATTAAATAAAGAAATCAAATTCTTGGGCAAACGAGACAAGCTACGAAAAAAACAGACAAAAGCTATTCACCCAAATTAGAGCTACAAATTTTGTATTACTTATTTTTGTATGAAACGCGTAGATTTGATTTTAATCGTAAAAAATGAAATAAAAAATTAAAGATTTGAATTCTTGGACAAATGACACAAGCAAATTTTTGGAAAAATGAAACGGAAGGCAAAAAAATGAGAAGACAAATGTTGTTTAATCAAAAAAGATCTACAAATTTGCTACTAACTTTTGTGATAAAAATATACTGAAAATAAAAAAATTAACTTTTGGGAAAAAGGACACAAGCTTCATTAACGTTTGGTTTACAAATTTTTTTGCTCAAATTGTATCTACAAATTTAACAAGAACCACTTTACGCTAGGATGCGTATTTTTAGTTTAAATCATACGAAATAACATAATCTAATGAAAATCAAATTTCAAAAGAAAAAAAATCTAATCTTATACATAAAATAGTACTTCATACTTACTTCATATTACTTTTAAAGAATTTTTTTATTTCTATATTCTTTTTTAAAGACATTTCCAGTTTTTTTGCCAATTATCAATTAGAATGAGGTTATACCTAATTAATGTTAACGAACATAATTGTTTGAATAATTTATTTTTATTCTCAATAATATTCTCTCATAAGATTGCGAGAAAATTGCATTTTTTTTTCTAAAATTTATTACTTTTTTCCAATTTTTCATTAGAGTGAGGTAAGTAAATAATTATAGTTGACAAAATGAAGTGGTTGGACAGTTTATTATCAATTTTAGTAACATTTGATTTGAATGATAGTCGAAAGTTGGCTTTTTTTGTTGTTGAAATTTTCAACTATTTGTCAATCTTTCATTTGGAGTGACTTAATAATTAATTAAATTCAGAAAAAATAATTGCTCAAACAGATTATTATTGTGAAATTGCTTTTTCTTCATTACTGCGAGATATTTAGAGTTTCTTCCATCAATTATACCATTAATTATTGTTTCTTACTATACTTTCTTAGATTAATACTAAAAAATTGCTTTTTTCTGAAATCTTAAGTTTTGCTTTGAATTTTCAGTTATGAAAAAATAATAAATGTACCTGGAAAAAATTTTTTTTTAGTAGTATTGCATTTTTTTGAGTGAATTATTTTTGCTCATTTTCCAATGTTTAGAAAAAAATGAATTGAAACAGAAAAGCTATCTTACACAAGAGACGAAAACAATTCATGGAATAATTAGGTCGGGGTAGGAGGACTAGGTCTGTAAATTACTTGTACAAGTTTTTTTTTTGAATTACAAAAAGAAGTTTATTCATATTTTCCTAAGAATACAATATTTTTGAACTTTGAATACATTTCCGGTCCAAAATGTTCAAAGTATTTTCGACTTTAGATTTTGATTGTAGGTGGTTTGTCCAAATTTGAGTGGATTTGATTCTTGGAATTTTTATGTTATTGTTGATTTGATTTCGAACGTTGATGTTAGAATTTATATTTTCAATTTTTCAGGCTTTAATCTATTCCAATTCCAAAATATTGCATTTTTTAGGAAAATATGAATTTGAGTGCGATTCGTCATTATTGATGATCATTGTGATCATTATTGTGCTAGCCTAGCTCAACTCAGCACAAGTTTCCGTTTATCGAAATTCTGAAATTGATAAATTTTTTTTAGTTTTTTTTAGTCGCCTTTTTGAAAATTGTTCAAGATTTTGACTTCATATTTTCAGCACAATAGTATGCTCGAGTTGTGTTTTGTCATAAGAACAAAATGAAGCGGCTGACATAAATGTTTCTTTCATTTTTAGGCTTGAATTTTCATTTTTTTTTTAAATCTTTCACAGCACGATAGAGCACAAATCTAGCACAATTCAGCACAATTTTCATTTTTTCCATCATTTTTGCAAATTTTGCCAATTTTCTCAAAAAATTTGAGCCTCCCAATTAGCAGAAAATTACATTTTCAATAAAAAAGATTAACTTTCAATCAAGAAGATCAATTTTCTACCAAAGCGACAAATATTCTTAAAAAAATAGATAAATTTCTAACTGAATAGTTGCATTTTCAACCCAGAAGCTTTTTTTCACCAAAAAAGTCGTATATTCAATTAAATAATACATTTATATCTGAATAGTTAACTTTTCAACCAAGAAGATTAATTTTCTACCAGGAAAGAAGGATTTTCAGAATTACATAAATATTCAACCGCATAGTTGTATTTTTAAACAAAAAGATCAATTCTAACCAAACATGGACCAGTTCAATTATCGTTCAGAAACATCAATTTTTAATGTAAAAAAAATTAATCTTCTACGAAATAGTTGAATTTTCGACCAAACTATGGAATTTTCAGAATGAGCAAAACATTTTTCTGTTTAAGAAGAGTGGAGTTTTCAACCCAAAGATAAGAATATTCAACAAGAAGATTTCAATTTCAACGAAATATTTTAATTTTAAGTTGAAAAAATTAATGATTATCCCCCAAAAAGAAAAGCTTTGGAAAGCAGTTCAATTTTCAATTGAGGAGATAAATTTCCTACTTAAATTATGAATCTTCAAGAAAAAGAATTAATTTTGAAGAAAGTAGTTAAACTTTTAACGAATGATTCGAATTATAAATCGAAAAAGATCAATTTTCAATAAAAAATACAATATTCAATATTCAGGAAAAAATGTTTTACTTTTGAATGAAAAACACTACAATTTTACTCAAAAAGACAAATTTTCAGCAAATTAGTTGAATCCTTAACCAAAACAGAATAATTTTCCACCAAGCATTTGCATGTTTACCTGAAAATTTTGATTTTCTACCAAAGAAGGAGAATTTGCAACAAAATGCATAAATTTTTAACCCGATGGTTGAATTTTCAACAGAAAAGGTTAATTTACAACAACAAAAATTGAATTTTGAAAGAACAACACAAATTGTCTACCAAACTGTTGAATTTTCAAGTCAAAATGACAAATTTTCTATAAGACAGTTGCATATATAACTCAAAAATAAGAATTTTCCATAAAAAAGTCAACTTTCAAACCAACAGTTGAATTTCCAACTAAAATTATAAACCTTCAACCAAAAGCATGTTTTTCTAATAAAGTATTTCAACTTTCAACCAAGGAGACGAATTTTCAACATAAATTGTACCACATGTAAGACGACATCTGTAGTTTTTTCGAAAAGAAATTCAAAATTTGATACCTTGGCCAATCACTTAGTAAACTTACGATTAGTGTAAAATAGGGGTGAGGAGAGTGAGTTTTAATTTACAAAAAACTATAATAGGCTCACGAAAATAGTTATATTTTCTGAATTCTTGTATGATATGCAATTTACGAAGATCTGATACAAAATGTAATTTTGTACATGCAGTGGAAAAACAGAAAAACAAATATTGACCTATTTTATTTAATTTTTAATAAAAAATCATCTCTCACTTATTATAGTCGAGATATCAAGTTAGTCCTCCTTATATTTTTCTTTTAAATTCACTTTTACTTTCAGGTGCGCCAAAGTATCCTCCCCATCCCGATTAGTTCTAACTCCATGATTTTTTCAAATATTTGAATTAATTAATAACTATATTTTTTTTACAATCAGGTGTAGACCCATCCCTTCTTCATACGGTTATTCCTGGGGGTAGTTTTCTGTACCGCAAAGGACGTAAAGAGGGGACTGGAGTATTCGATGGAGAGGAGTTTCAGGATAGGCATGGTAAAAATGATAATTTAAATAACTAAAAAATGATCTAGAATAAATATTAGAAAATTCCATCTCAAACGTTCTTAGCTCATCCGTTTTACCATTTTAACTAAGAGCCGTGCATAAATTACGTATATTTTTTCCTGAAATTATAAAAAAATTAATTTTCAACCCAAACAGAAGAGTTTTCTATAAAAGAGGCAAACTTGAGAATAAGAAGAATAATTTCCCACAAAAAAAGAATGAATCTTCAACAAAAGACAAATTTTCAAGCAACTAGTTAAATTTGCAATCAAGAGGATTAATTCTTCACCAAAAAATACGAAACAATAAACAAAAATTTGTAATCGAATAGTTGAGTTTTCTATTGTAAAAAAAATCTTCAGAAAGATACTTGAATTTTTGAACAAAATGGTTAAATTTTCAATTAGGAAGATAATTTTCCAACAGAAAAGTCATTTTCTATAGAATTGTTCATTTTATAAGACAAAAAGACGAACTGTCTACAAATCAGTTGACTCCTCTACCCAAGACTATGAATTTATAACAAGAACAATGATTTTCCAATAAAATGACGAATCTTCAACAAAACATACATTTTTATTTAAATAGATAAATTTTCTACCAAAATAGACGACTGTTCAATTCTTATCCTCAAATAGAATATTTGAAATTTTATTTAGAAAAATTAATTTTCAATTTATAAACCAATTGTAAATAAAAAAGTTAAATTTTCTACCAAATCGTGCAATTTCTTATCAATGTCTTGTAATTTTCAAGACAAAGGAAAGGACTTTCTATGGAACTCTAGAATTTTCTACTCTAGAGTTAATGTTCAACCCAAATGCGCCAGATTTCTGCAAAACGGTGAATTTTCGATCAAACAGTTGAAATTTTAACCGGAAATATGAATTTTTAACCACAAAAAAAAAATCACTTTTTACGACAAAAGACAGAATACCTACATTTTCAGCCAAATAGTTGAATCTACAAACAGAAAGACTATATTTTAACAAAGAAGACTAATTTTATAAGAAAAAAGACGAATATTTATCAAGATACTTGAAATTTTAACCCAATAATCGAATTTTCAAAAAAAGATTAATTTTCAACAAAGAAGATTAATTTCCAACTCAGAAAGACGAATTGTCAACATTTACAGGTTATTCACCAAGTAGTTGAATTTTGCACCAAAAACATATGAATTTTCTACCAAAAACACGAATCTTCAAAAGAATACATAAAGTTTTAACCCAATATTGGAATTTTTAAAAAAAGATGAATTTTTAACAATGAAGATTGATTTTTCACTGAAAAAGACGAATTGTCAACAAAAGACACAAGTTATTCACCAAGTAGTTGAATTTTACACCAAAAACATATGAATGTGCAACAAAATACATCAACTTTTATCCGCATAGTTGAATTTTCAATCAAGAAGATTAACTTTCTAATAAAAAGGACGAATTTTCAACAAAATACTACATGAATTTGTTATCGAATCGTTTAATTTTTAACCAAGAAGACTATTTTTCCACCAAATAGACGAATTTTCAACAAAATACGTGAATGTTTATTCAAATAGTTTAATGTTCCACCAAAAACCATAAATCTTTAACAAAATGCATATATTTTAAACAAAATAGTTGCATTTTTCAACAAAAAGATTAATTTTATAACGAAAAGACAAATCTTCAACAAAATACATAAATCTTCAAACAAATAGTTGAATCTCGATTCAGAAGATTAATTTGATACCAAAAAGGACAATATCTCAAAAAAATACAGAAGTTTTCAACAAAATTCTCAACAAAATACACACATTTTTAATAAAACCATTGAATTTTCTCCCAAAACAGACGAGTCTTCAACAAAAAAAATAAATTTTCAACCAATCATGTGAAAGCTCTAAATCTAAATACTCTAAATTTGTTTGTTTGCTTCGATAATATGGTTATTAATCTTTCTGATATTTATTCTGGGACCCTCGGCTAATTTGAGTAAACAAATCGTTCAAAAGTTAACGTGACTACTCACCAAAAATAGAAGATTGTATTTTTTCATGATTTTCTCAGATTTTTTCCACCTTTGAGTTTTCTGCAAGACGCTTCGCTCTATAATGCAATTAAAAGGGCCAATATAGGCGAACATGATTCTTTCAACTTTTTTCAACAAAATTTCTTTGACGCGTAGATGCATTTCTGTGAATTGGAAATTAGCATCGGACCACTGTATAACCCGTTTTGGCAACGACAAAAAGCACACTCTTCCTATAGCTAAAACTATAAAGGCACATGTTAATAAAAAAAAATTTTGATTTCTTAAAATAGCCAATCTAGATGAAAATCGGGAAAATTCTTGTAAAAATGTTAATAGTTGCAATCCAAAATGGAATCTGATTCACTGGTAGAAACTCCCATCGTTATTGGGAGGAAATTCGTTTTGATTAGAGTGCATCTCTTTTTCATTCCACTTTGGATTCCACTTTGTATTGCAACTATTAACATTTTCACAACAATTTCCCCGTTTTTCATCTAGATTGGCACGTGTTAATGTTAAGCAACTTTGGCTCAAATTTTATGCATAAATAATTTTTAAAATCTTTACATTAATTAATGAATATATTTTTCTTACAGCTAGAGTATCATGTCTGAGATGTCGTCCTCCAATACTCACAACCCAACCAAATGATTTTGTAAGGTCATATAAGACGCCTATTGGAATGTACCGTTCTGATGGCTTTCATCGGTTTCTTCTTAGTGATTAGAAAGATTTGAGAGCACTCCATTTTTTTTCCTCGAATTTTGCCTCAACGAACTTGGCCTGTCCACTGCTATTGTCCTGCTATGTACTTGACAGTTTAAAAAAAACAAAGGCAAAAATAGTTTCAGGTGGAAATTCTGGGGGCAATCTCGCCATAGAAAAAAAATTAAAATCGGTAGAGGTAAAATGAAACTGTGATCTTTTATTCTACACTTGCCGATTTTAAATTTTTTGAAAGCCGAGATTTCCCCTAGTACTTCACCCTGCAACGGTCTTTAGTTTTCACCTTTCGTTTTTCTGTGTTAAGGCGTACGCAGATGTTCACGGAAAAAAATACTTTGTCAATATAAAAAAAAAAATTGATACTTCAACAAAATAAATTTGTGAAGATTGGACTATTAAAAAAATGGGTTAAATTAACAAAGTTGGCATTGTTAGGAAAATATTTGTAACAGTGACAAAGTTATTTGTTTATATAATATAATATATAATTATTAAGAAATATTTTTAATTCTAATAAATAATGTTCAATGTAACAAATAATCCTGTTTTTCAGAGTAACAAATTACTTTGTTAGTTATGAATTGGTTTCATGGTAACAATGTGAGTTTGTTATTTCAGTAAACAGGTTTTGTTATGGAATTAACAAAGTTGGCATTGTTATTTTAACTATGTTTTATTTGTCAATATAATCATTTCATTTGATAAAACAGCATTATTTTCAGTAACAAATTATTAGATTGTTAAAATGACAAAGCCTTTTTTTCCGTGTTGAATGACTCACGGGTGCCCATGGAGTTTTCCATGAGCCAAGCTTGCCTTCATCGATGCTAATATGTTTTCCAAACGTCTAATTTTTCTACATTTTCATTGCTTGTTTTCAGTTAATTTGAATTGTATCATGATTTCCTCGTAATATATTGATAACCTGACCAATTATCATCAATATCTCTGAGAAGTTTCCTTCCCTGTATCAATTAGATTGAATAAGTATGTTCGATAAGGCAGGTTTGCCTCAACAATTCAAATTATGTTTTGAGTCGTTAATAGTCCAAGGTTTTCAAATTAATTATTAATATAAATTGAGATGTTTATTTTTGGCATACGTGTAGGTTGAATGCCAACATTATTATTATTGCACTGCATGTGATCTGATATATTTTTATATCAAATTACAAAGTCTCAGCATTATAATAACTACGATATTCAGAATCGAGATTTGTTTTATTTCATAGAAATTTTAGTGTTCTATATTACGGACTATAATTTCATAGAAATGACGTTATAATTATGATTATTTCTTGATACGATCATATTGTTACTATTATAATATCATTATACTTGCGTGACATGGATAGACGTGAAGCAAGCCAAGAGCAGACGTCAGACACAGCTAAGGACAGCAGATCAGGGACTGATCTGATTGGAGCGTTGGCCCCGGAAATCCCCACGAAGTAGGAAAAGCCACGCAAAGCCATCACTTTCCATCGACTTGGAAACCAATGATGCACAACCCATCCTGCGAAGCCTTGCTTCTTCTTTCTCACTGGGAATCACCAACAGATTAGTCCTTTTGGGATCAATAGCGACGTCGCCTGGAGGCGACCAATTCAGCAGACGTCTTTCCCTCTACCACGACCATCTTCCTATCCTCAAATGTTTCTGTCACTTCAGTGTCTTTAGTTTCTAAAATATTATTTCCTGTAGTTGTAGAGAAATAGCATTGTACAGAATTTTGTCCTTTCGACTTTCAGGCAGCTTTCACTACCAAATTGGTTTTCTGTAATGCTTCACGGCGGCAGTTACTCACGTTTGAATAATCGAAGCATATTGCAGTAGTAGATTTCATAAGTCCGAGTCGGACGACGGTCCGTGATGCTTTGTCGCAGGTTCAGATTCGGCATTGTAACATTTTACAGATTTCTGTATTTTCTTCACTTAATCATCCACAACAGCGTTAAGTTTGGTCAGTCGTGTCCAGAAATTATCCGTTGTAAGTCACAGCACTTGAAATCTACCTCCGATCATTCGAAAACTCCGTTTGTACCGTTTTTTTGAATAAACATTCATTATTTAGTGCAAACAAATTTTATTATTGACGTCAAACCCTCTCATTTTAGCATGAGTTGTATTGCATGAAACAAACTCACAAGAACGAAACTGATTTATCTAAACAAGATCTACAAATTTACTTCAGACCATTTACTGCTAAAACTGGTCATTTTGTGAATTTTACTCAAAATCGCCAATAGTAGGTGAAACGAGTTAAGATAACTGAACAAACCATCACAATCACAAAAGTGTTTCCTCCTCTCTCTCGATTGAGAGAGAACGTAAGATTTTACATTTTCTAAATTGTTTTGATAAGTTTTAAATAATTCCAGCGAAATGCTGTCTCTATGCACTTTATTTTCTTTATCTTATATCTTATTTATGAGTTTTTTAAAATTCTTAGATAATATTTTTGAGACCTTCTGTTTCCCCAGCTTCTCGTGGGATGAAAATGAACACGCACAACACCAAAAATGAGAAAAGGAGAAGGAAGGGTGGTGTCAGGGGGGGAAGGGAGGGGTTGGGCGCTAACGGACCTAACATAACCCTCTCCTGGAGGATCGACGGTCCCTCTGAACGAGGCAGTGGTAATGGGAGAGGCCAATCAGTCCCCCACAAAGAAGAAACGCGTCAACGGTTTCCTGAAAAGGAGACTGAAGAGGTAAGCTCAGCAGGCTAGTAGAGCAGCTGCGGGAGCTGGAACGTTAGCAGATACAAGGCCGACATCCAGCACTGAGACCCAAAAGAGAGGTAGGGACTCAGAGGACACCCCACCAGGGCTGGCTAAGCCTTTGAGAAGGCACAAGGTGGCTCTGCACTCGACGTACAGAGAATCGTTGTGAGCTGGATCTCCCGACGATGGTGGTGACCGACATCAACTACCCGGACTCTATGCTCACTAAAAAGCATTACGAGATCTTCAAGGAGGCTACCTGGAGGGCGCTCGAAAGCGTGTCCCCAGATCCATAACCAAAGTTCTTCGTATTTGTGTCAGCCGAACTAGCGACTGAAGCTCGGCTACTGAAAGCAGTGGTCAAGACAAAATCGTGGAAAGGTGCATCTTTCAACTTTGGGGGGAGGGGGGGGGGGTGGAGTTGGCCCAGAAGATGGTGAGGCCTACGGCGTGGTTCCCGGGTATACTGAAAGACCCATCTGAGGTACTCCGGCGATTGGAGAAATTCAAACCCTCTCTTAAGATAACGTCCTTGCGAGACATCAGGCACGATAGGCCTCAAAAAGCGGACACAGTAGGCGGCACCAGGCAGCTCCTAATTAGGCAGATTTCTGAGTCCCAGACGGGGGCTCTTGCAGCCCCCGGCTGCAAGAGCAAGAGCTGCAGCTGCCGGCCAGGGACAGGAGGCGCCTGTTGGGACACAGCGAAGTTGGAAGCAGACCTAAAGGACTGCTCCTGGTCTAACCGTTACCCAAATTAACTAGAAACACAGCGAAAGCGCCTCTCCAATTTTGCAAAGGGGCATGACCTCAAGGCGTCCAAACCAAGGGCCTGCATGCTGGCGAAGGTAGTTAACGCTATCCAGCTGCTTTAGCTATGCTTGAGAGACTTGATGGTGATAGCGACGGATCTCAAACAAATAGGAAGGTTAGTTCTAGGATCCTCTTATTATTCTCATGACAGCGATACCAACCCACCAGTAGAGATATGTACACTGGTGGAATATTGCAAGGTAAGGGTTATTCCTCTTTTTCTGGGATACAATACTAATTCCCACCATACTTTGTGGGGCAGCACGGATATCGACTCAAGAGGTAATGACCTGCTGGAATACCTAATCAAGGCTCAATTAGATATTCTTAATACGGGAAACACTCCGAAGTTTGATAACTCGGTCAGGGATGAAGTCGTTGAGATCACTCTCTGTACCAGTAGTTTTAGTGATAATATCAAGAAGTGGAGAGTTTCAGATAAACCCACTCTCTCAAATCACTTACAGACAGAGTTCATGCTGGATTCCATTGTACCGCTGGCCCTTAATGAGTCAGGGACTAGGATGTGCACTTTTAGCGAAATGCTGGAGAGACACACTGGTGGAATGGGAAACTCGAAGAGCTTCGCAGGAAAATAAGAGAGAGGTTCGGACGTGCCAGTACTGGCAAAACGAAGGAACTATGGACCTCATTTACGGCGATGAGGGACTAATACAGGGGTGCAATATGTAAGACAAAGCAAGAGAACTGGACCAACTTTTGCACAGACATCGCGAAGGCAGCTGAGGCGGCTAGACTGGATAAGGTGCTTTCTCGAAATCCAGACGCAATTCTCGGCACTCTGAAACTGCCCAGCGGAGGGTATTTAGAGTCAGACGGGGATACCTTGGTTCACCTGATCAAGGCACATTCCTTGGGCTTTTCAAAGTTTGGGGAAAAGGGGACGACACATCAGAGGCTAACAAAGTCACCTGTGGCCCAACCGGGCCCGAGGCGGCAGCTAGACAACGAGATTGCACTCCTGCCAGGGTCATGTGGGCCCTGAAGCCTTCCAGTCGTTACAAGTCTCCTGTTCCAGATGGCATATATCCAGTCTTCTAACACAGGGCTGGAGAGATCATCATAGTGCCACTAGTAAGACTTGCTAGGGCTAGTCTGACGTTGGAACAGTGAAAAGGCTTGTGGATAGATATATCTGCGATAAGGTCTTGTCAAGTAAGCCACTTGACAAAGAACAACACGCCTACAGGGCTGGTCAATCGAAGGAGATGACCCTAAGCGGAGCAGTAAACCTAATTGAAGGATAACTCAAGGACTAATTCCTCGCGATTGAAACCTTTATGAACTTCGAAGGAACCTCCAATAACACCTCTGTAGAGGTGATCAGGGCGGCCATGATCACACATGGTGTTCCTATTGCAGTCTTGAAATGGTCGTGTCATATGTTGGCCACAGGGATCTAATTACGATTGAGGGTGATACCACTTTATGTGGAAGCGTTGACTCAGGATGTCCGCAGAGAGCAGTTTTTCGCCCTTGCTGTGGTGCATAGTAGTAGATGGAACTGCTTCATCTACTCTCGAGTCAGGGCCACCACGTGATAGGCTATATGGACGAAATACTAATTATCGTGCGCGGCCAGCATCTGGATGCGCTCTTCGGAGTAATGCAGCAAGCACTGATGATAGTGGATTCATGGTGCAAGAAAACTGGACTATCGGTGAATCTGAGTAAGACAGACCCGGTTCTCTTCACCAGAAGGGGGAACCATGAGTACACTGAAACTTGGAGGACAACAACTGGAAATCAAAGAACGAGCTAAATATCTAGAAGTCATTCTGTATAAGGAGCTGTTATGGAACGAGCACCTGGAATACAAGTGCAAGAAGCTAGTAGCGACTCCATGGCTCTATAGGAGAGCCGTAGGGAAAAGCTGGGGCTTGATGCCGGAGACAGATATATGGATTTACACAGCGACCTTGCGAGCCAGGTTAACCTGTGGGCGGTTGTCTGGCGGAGCGGCGTCGTGCTGTCCAATATGAAGTCCAGATGGAAAAGGATCAGGGGACTGTTTCTGAGATGTCTCACCGGAGCCTCGAAGTCGACACCCACGATGGCACTAGGGGCACTAAAAGGTTTAGAGCCCCTCCATCTTACCATCAAGGTCGTGGCTGCGGAGGCGGCCTGGAGGCTAATTCGGTGAATCACAGAAGGACCCCAACAGCAGTGAAGATCCTAGTCGACCTCGAGAGGAGGCCGACCCTGAACATACCCAGGGACAAAATGGTCCCTCGCCATCTCTTCCACAAGAAGCATCGAGTAAGCCTATCCACGAGGGCTTTGAGGTTTTATATATGTTAGCGACGGAAAACCGAGTCACTCTGCTAAGGATCCCCGGACACCACGGTATCAAGGGCAATGAGATATCGGATAGACTGCCAAGCCAGCAGCAGGAAGAAATTTCACTGGACCCGAGCCAGCTGTATGTATTTCCAGCAGGTCAGTCACTGAAAAAATTCACAGTTGGCTGACTGAGGAACATCAGAATGAGTGGGATTTGGTCTCTGGTTGCAGACAGGCCAAAATACACTTGGTCTCAAAGCTTAACTCTAACTGAGCAAGGGAAATACTCACGTTCGGGAGAAACGAAATCAAAGTCCTAACAGAAATGTTTATAGGTCATGGGAACCTAGGATATCACAGACATGAGATAGGGCTTGCAGAAAGTCCCCTCTGTCGTCTGTGTGGAAAGGTTGATGAGTCAGCTACTCACACCTTTGCCACTGCGCTGTGGCTGCGGGGAAACGTCTAACACTCACAGGCAATTATTGCATCTCAGAGTCAGAGATGTCAGCCAACAGCGTGGCTGCGGTCCACTCCCTATGGAGAGGGCTTTGGGCTCATGCTTAGGCTCACAAGGGGACGCAACGGGATTACCCAAGTGTCAGGGACTGTTACGGTCTCAATCCAGAACTAATAATAAAAAAAAAAAATAAATAAAATTGATTAGCATTTCGAACTCGAAAGTTCATTGCCTCACTACCCGATTCGGGTAGTGTTTCTAGGTGGATAAATACTACCAGTGTGGGTCCACCGTACTAACTGCGCCCAACACTGCTTAACTTCAGTGATCTAACGGGAACTGGTGTTTTCAGCGTGGTATCGCCGTCGACCCAGAACTAATAATTAAAAGTTTAAATTTTAAAATTCTTTTTGAATCTCTTCAAATCTCCTGAAATTTGTTTGAATTTACTCGATTTTATTTATTTTTTATTTTTTAATCTTATCAAATTTTCACACGAATCTTCAAAAAATTCTTTTTTAAATCGTTTCAGATCTAGTGAACCTTCTAGTCATTAAAAATTATTGACATTTTCCTCATTTGTTTTTAATTCTGAAAAATTAAAAAAATTGCCATTCAATCTTTCAGATTCTTCTCTCTATATTTTTGGAACATCCTTCAAAAATTAATTTAACAAAAAGAAAATAATTTTAATTTTTCCAAAGAAATCAATTTGTTTTTCATTATCGTGAAATTTTTTCTAAAATACTTGATATGGAAAAATTGCAACATTTTGCTTTGAAAAATTTTACATTCTTTTGCAAAATTTTAAGAAATGAATAAAAATGTTTTGTAATCTTTCCAATTTGCTTGTAGAATTCATTGAAAAATAATAATTTGAAATTTTGCCATGAATCTTAACAACATTTTTTTTATTTTTTTGGCACCCTGCAAAATTCACTTCAGTTAAAAATTATTTAAATCCTGAAAAACTGAAGAATATCGTTTTTTAGATAGGGCATGCAATTAAAAATGTTACATGAACGGGTCAAAAATACCCCACCCCTTTTTAATGTTGAATAATATTTGAACGCTCCTAAACTCATAGGAATAGTATATAGAATTCTTCGCTGAAAATTCTTCTAGCAGTCTTCGAACTATAACATTAATTCAATATTATAACTGTTAAACGTTTCCAAACCCCAACAAATTATTCCAAGAACCTAAATCGAAAGTCCGAAAGAATAAAATAGAACGCACCTATTTTTTCGGCTTTGAAATCAAATTCAGATGAGCATTGCCCTCTAGCAGGAAAAAAAATTTCAATGCATTTTTGGACCACACTACTCCGTACGCTTTTTTGACATTCAGATTTATTTTCGGTATTAAAAAAAGTATACGTGAACTTCATGATTCTTTCTAGAGTATGAAGGATAAGGTTGTGTAAATAATTTTTGTTTTTCACTTTTTTGAAACAGTGACTTGTAAGAACTTCCAGCTAGTCGCGCTGACGTATCTTATTTACAGGTTTCACAATATTACCTTCTTATTATTTCGATAAAGCTGAAAATATTAAAAGCCAGCGTTTTTTTCAAAGTCTCATTGAGCATACTTATATTTCGGGGAAAATTTTTTATTTCTGCAAAAAAATTGAAATTTCATTTTCAGTCGCTACCCAAATTTTTGTAGGTTGTTACAGTTTCCCATATTATTTAAGCTATAACTTTGAATGTTTCTAAAGTCAAGGAAAAATTAAAGCCTTGGCAGAGACAAAAAAATCGACAACATCGAATTTATTTCCAAGGATTTCCCATTTCGTATCATGGTAGTATACATGTTATCAAACAAACCATATCATATATAAAAATGTGTATCACATTTTTTTTTTTTTTTTCTGCACTTCGTAATTATTATATTGAGAATTATTACATAATTTTGAATTTTCTCCTTTTTTCATGTACCAGTTTCTGATGTGACAAATTAGATGTTTTTATATTTTGCTATTTCAAAATTCGAAAAATTAACCAAACTTGATGAAACTTTTCATAAATGTTCAACAAGTATTTTCTGTTGGTATACAGTTCATACTAAAAACTTTTTCTTACAATTCAAAAATCTAGTTTCGTTACGCAGTTGGGATGACCAATAAATCTAAAACAAGAATCCAGATTATTTCCTGGTTTTCTTCTGGTAAAAAAAAAAACGTTTCCAAGTTATTAGAATTACAAAAGGAAAATTTGAAAATTTGAACCTTTTTTTCATTGAAATAATTTATAACCCGATTAACGGATTATTCCCGGTGACAAGGAAAAATAAAGTTCAAAAAAATAAATGGAAGTGCAGCCAGAAAGATTTAATTTCTACCAAGAAAGAATATTTTTTCACGAAACACATGAATTTCCAAACAAATATAAGCATGAAAATGTAAAATTTATAGTTTAAAAAATTGAGTCTCAATTTAAAAAAAGTAATTTTCGGAACAAAGAAAGGAATGTTTCACCAAAAAGATTAATTTTCAATCGAAAAAGAAAAACTTTTTACAAAGTACCTGAATTTGCAATTTAAAAAATGAATTAGTCAACAAGGAGATTAAGTTTCTACCACAAAAGACAATTTTTCAATAAAATAAAGAAATTTTCCACTAGATAGCTTAATTCTCAACTGAAGAAGATAAATGTTCAACCAAATATGAAATAGATCAATTTTGTGATGAAAAAAAATAATTAAAAAAATGTTAAGAAAGTGGTTAAATTTTGAACGAAAGAAAAGATTTCGCGACTAAAATAAAGAATCATTAACGAAAAAAAAAAATGAATTTTGCTTCCTCATAGAGGAAGTTTTGTAATGGTAACACTTTCCAAGATGTTTACATTCATTTAATTAAACCCTTCCTTATTTAAAAATGTCTAATGCAATGTTCTAAGCAATTGTGCGGATGTGTGTGTGTGTGTGGATGTCACGCTTTTTTGTGAGCACGATAACTAGAAAACGGTTGCAGATAATTTGATGAAATCTGGAAAGCTTATTTTCCTTACTAATATCTTGAAACTGACCAACGGCTTTCTGAAAATATTTTTTGAATTTTTTTTAGCACTCAATAATATTCTTGAAATCGGATTTTTATAGTAAAACTTTTTTCATCAGCATAATTCAAAGTTAATGCAAGAATAATAAAGTTGTGTTGATTAAAGACGAATCGATTGACCTATAATATTAATACATTTTATTCAAAATTGATGCAAGAATGGAAAAGATTGCTTGATTCGAGGCAAATCGATTGATCTATAATAATAATACACGGAAAAGAAGGCTTTGTCATTTTAACAATCTTATAATTTGTTACTGAAAATAATGTTGTTTTATCAAATGACATGATTACATTGACAAACAAAACATAGTTAAAATAACAATTCCAACTTTGTTAATTCCATAACAAAACATGTTTACTGAAATAACAAACTCACATTGTTACCATGAAACCAATTCATAACTAACAAAGTTATTTGTTACTCTGACAAACAGGATTATTTGTTACATTAAACATTATTTCTTAAAATTAAAAATATTTCTTAATAATTATATATTATATTATATAAACAAATAACTTTGTCACTGTTACAAAGATTTTCCTAACAATGCCAACTTTGTTAATTTAACCTATTTTTTAAATAGTCCAATCTTTACAAATTTATTTTGTTGAAGTATCAATTTTTTTTTTTTACATTGAAAAAGTATTTTTTTCCGTGTACACTTCAAGACTTCTTGATCATAAATTCTCAAATAGAGTAATTCTGACAATTTTTGTAAAGAAATCATAAAGCTGGAAAAGGGGTAGGATGCGACAGACCTTTTGCTTTCCCTGCTCGAAAAATTATCATTTCGAATACAAGATTTAATTTGTCTGATTTGTCTTTGTATTTAAAACATTTTGATGTGTAAACATCTTAGACCTCGATATGGGGAGTCGCGCCTACTTCGAATGAAACCACGACTGTATAGTGTAACGCAGGCCTGTGGCACACACGTTGTGTCTTATGGCACAGACCGGAGGCTCGCTTTTCTTCACCCACAGAAAGGAGCCTTTCGGTCTCTCTCTTTGCCCATCTCTCTCTCTCTCCTTCTCCATCTCTCTCTCACTCTCTCCTTCTCTCTCTCTCTCTCTCTCTCTCTCTCTCTATTTTGTACGTAATTTATGGTTTTCAGAAATAATAAGACATGGGACTTGAAACTAGTGGAAATTAGTTGTGTTTAAGATAATGCGTGCTGTGCAGGGAGAAAACTTCATTTTCAAAATTCTATGATTTTTCTTCGACCAATTTTTTTTCTTTAACCATTAACATTCAAATCCCATTAACATACATATACAAATAAAAAATTTTGAAATTTATTTCTTTTAAACAAAAAAAGTTACTTTTCTACGATAAGAGATGACTTCTTAAGAAAATACTTAAATTTTCTAAAAAATAATTAAATTCTCTACAAAACAATTGAATTTTCAAAGAAATAGTTCAATTTTCAACCTTAAAAGAAAATTCGTAAGAAAAAAGTTTAATAGTTGATAGTTCAACCTAGAAGGATGAAATGAAATTGAAAAAAAATTAATTTCAAAATCAAAAAGACGAATTTTAACAAATAAAAAGATTTCTCAGTGATGAAAGAAAAAAAAGTTCACCTGAATTGTTGATCCTGAAAGCCAAAAGACGAATTTTCTGTAGAAACATTGAATTTTCAACCAGTAAAATAGGAATTTTCAGCAAAAAAATTAATTTTCAACAAAATAGTTACATTTTTAACCAAAGAGGTAAAGCTTCATTAAAACCAAATTCAACAGACTAGTTCAACTTTTACCCACGCAGTTAAATTTTCAATTATAAAAAATCAGTTCTCAACTAAATAGTCAAACTTTAACCAAAAAGATGAATTTTCAAATTAAAATATGAATCTTCAACGAAAAAATTATTTTTTAGCAAAGTGATTCAAAAAAAAATTTTCAAAAAAAAACGAGTTTAAATAAGAAGTAAATTTTCTACGAAGGTATTTGAATTTTCAACCCAAAAAGACGAATTTTCGATAATAACAGTTGAATTTTCATACAAAAAGGATGCCTTTTTAAAACAATTATTAAATTTTTAATCAAACAGTTGCATTTTCATCGGAGAAAGATCAATTTTCTACTAAAACAGATGACCTTTTAAATCAGAAAGACAAATATTAAAAAATATAGTTGAATTTTCATCGAAAAAATATTTAAATTAATTTTTGTACACAAAATGTGAATTTTTCTCAAAAGATAAATTTTCTACGAAATAGTTGATTATTCTTTCTTATTCTTATCAAATTCTTATTTTTCTTATTCTTTCTTATTCTTTCTATTCTTATTCTTATCAAAAAAAGATTAATTTTCTACTCAGATAGATGAATTTTTAAATAAAAAATATACATTTTCCAAAAAATAGTTGGATTTTTATCCAAAAAACATCTAAATTTATTTTTCAACACCAAAATATGAATTTCTGTCAAAAGGTAAATTTTCTACGAAATAGTGGAATTTTCAAGCAAAAAGATTAATTTATGAACAAAACTGTTGTATTTTCAAACAAATAATAAAATGTACAACTAAAAATATCATTTTCAGGAAGAAGCATCTGCAAAAAAAAAATACAAAGCAAATAAATTACTCAGAAAAATGTTATATCAGGAGTACCGCAAAACTTAATTTTAAAAATTCTCTAATTTTTCCCTAACCACCTTTTCATTTTCCCTGACCATTAATATTCAAAAACCAGAATATTGCATTTGTAACATTTTCAACCTAGAATCTCTTATAAGCGGAATATAATAATTTCAAATAAAAGTTGAAAATTTTCAAATCTATTCGGTTTGACAGTTATTTAAAGTTAAATAAAACTCGGACTTTTGTAAGATTTTTTTCCGCATCCCTGACTTTTTCCTGAATTAAAAAAAATTGTTGTTGGCTAGGTTCCTTTTTTCACTCACCAGTTTTCTTTGTTGCGTAAAGTTGAATTCATATTAAATTTGTGTACAATTTCTGCGAGATACTTATTTAATTTGTGAATTTCCGAAAGTTACATACATGAATGAAGGACCCCCCCTCCTTCAGTAACAAATCGTAACAAAATCTTTTGACCCCTCCCTCCCCCTTAAGCTGTTACGTAATTTAAGTACGGTCCCAAATAAAATTGTTTGAAGAATGAATCAATTAATTTTTTAAGTGTTGAAAATTATATCATTTTTGAACAATTTTAACTTAAAAACAGTATAATTTACTGATTATAAGTTGTTTCTTGAAAATCTTAAATGAAAAATGAAAAAAAAATGAAACAATGAAAACTTTAAAATTATGAATATATTAATTAAAATGTTTTTGAAAGTTAAAAAAAGATTTGGAAGTTTCAATCGGATGCATATTGCATAATTTTGTATTTTTTGTAAATTTCCATTTTCAAATTGAGCAAAATGAAGACTTTGGTTTGTCTATTATTGGAAAGAATAACTAATGCTGCCTCTATGAGGAATCAAATACATTTTTTAACTGGAAGCAAAGTGCTCGTGAAATGAGCACCATATAATTATAAATACAAACAAAGTGGAATCACTCGAGATCGAATTCACAGCTAGTTTAACAAAGTAGTTCCACTTTAAACTAAGTAGTTGAATTTTAAACCAAGAAAAGTTTTTTCGTTGCTATTCAAATTAGCGAAAATCTTATAAATACAATCAAATACTGATAAAAGTACCCTGTTATTTTCAGATTCTCTATTTTTCTTTCTATGAGGTATTCAGCATCTGGAAAAATATGGAAAACCATTAATGTCTGAAGTTGTGAAGTAAAATTTGTCATATTACAGGATCAATATCATTTTGACTGTTATTTTTTTTTCGGTAGAAAAAAATGTTCTGTGAAATCCATGACCAAATGTTGAAGAATAAACTGACTTTTGAAAAAATAAAAAACGAGATATTAGTGCGCGCGTAGAGCGCACAGTGTTCTAGTAATTCCAGAAAACTTTTAGGTATGAGAGATTAATGGTATAATATAATTCCGCGAAGCTTTAGAATGTTTAGAATGGATTTAAAAAATTTATTTCAAAAAATCTCATATGGTGCTTTTGAAAAAAATTCGTTTGGTATTATTTATCAGAAATATTTTGGTTTCAAATTAGATAGTCAACTTCAATTTCACAAATTCGTAGCTTGAAGAGAAATCGGCAAACATTAATTTTTAAAATGTAGTTGATTGATAATATTTGGTACTAGAGATACTAGATTAAAAGATATCATAACGCTTCTTCCACGCAGTCTACAAACATTGGGAGTTTTCATAATTCTGAAGGTTTTGTATGTAAAAATCACTGATAGTAATCGGTATATATAGCAGTGAATATTTTCGAACAGTCTTACTCACTGTTCAGAAAATCTTCCTGAAAAAATGAATATCTACGTCAGCGCTCTGCCTTTTACCATCGGAGTTATTCTGCAAATTGTTGGTGAGTATACTCAATATAATATAGATCTTAAATCTTAATATGAAATATTGCATACTCTCAGAATAAACAAAGTTGAATCTATTGAGCTAAAGCTTAAAATACACAATTACACTAAGTTACAAAATTTTATGAAATTCACGTTTAATCGATTTTCGTGGTATTTCTTCATGTATTCTGAAGCGCTGATCCTGTTCATATTTCTCGTAGCATAAATATTACCTGAGATATTCAAGATTAATTGTTCAATATCACGTACAAAATGGAAAAATCATATTTTGCAAGTACAAAAACGTAAAAAAACGTAAAAAAACGTAAGGTAATTTTCGAAAACATAGGGTCATAGTACATGCATCAGGCTTCAATTTCAGACCTATTGAAAACCCTTAGAATTTCCAATTTGTTTGATACATGGTTTCAAAGACAGCCATCAGTTTTTCTCACTTTTTGAACCTGCTTTTCTGAAAACGTAAAAAAATAGAACATTTTCGTCTTTAGGTTCATAATCTTAAAAAAAAGCTACTGAAAAGTCCCAACAATTTATGAGAAACAAGATCTTGTTACCTAGTGTTATCAAAACCTTCAACCTTTCACTTGTTAGACGCAAAGAAGCTTTGATTTGTGAATAGCACAATTTTACAGTTTCTTAATAAATCCGATATATATTATTCTACTCCTTAAACTTCTGTTAATTAATTATCCAATCTCAAACACTTAAGCTTTCAAGTAGCTTAATTTTGATGGCACCGAAATTAAAATGGTTTAGTATTTAATTCCTAATTTTTGCTACAAATTATTCAAGTTATACTGTTATATATAAACTCACACATTCAGAAATCGGAATTTTCGGGGTTCAGAGTTGTGCAATTTTGAAAAATGTCGATGCATTGTGCAAACATGACGTTAAATCAACACAAATCTGTGCTGCTCGAATATTTGTCTAAACTGTGAGCATGTTTGATATCACGAAAATAGTTTTATGTGAAAGCCATTATGTTGATCCAGCGTTAGCTCTGCTGAGGCTTCAAGTATTGCTCAATTTTAGGTATGAAAATCAGAAAACTTTATTTTCCTTTTCCATCATTGCTTCATTATCTTCTTCAATTTTCATTTTTTTTATTTATTATTTAATCAAAGAAGTAGAATTTTCAACAAAGCAATTGAATCCTAAACCGAAATAGATTAATTAAACTTTCAAACTTTCCAAAAAGGGCGAGGGTGTTCGTGTTTTGTTACGGTCTGTGAAGTGGGGGCGGGCTATTTTTTACCCGATCACGTAACATTTTTAATGGCATTTCCTATCTAAAAAAAGCGATTTTACTCAATTTCTCGAACATATCAAACACATTGTTGTCGAAAACCTGATTGGTTGCGACACTGCGAAAATGTTTTTAAGATTCATGGGAAAATTTCAAATGATTGTTTTTTTATGAATTATAATTGAAGAAGTTACAAAATATTTTTAATTATTCCCTAAAATTTTAAAAAACTGTGTACAATATTCTGAAGCAAAATTTTGCAATTCGGCAGAATGCCATAATTTTAGAAAAAATTCGAGCGAAGTTTAAGAAAAATTTATTTAGATGTTATGGAGATTCAAACATAATTAAAATTCGTAAATATTTTTAAAGAATATTGTAAGGTTTCATGAAAATTTAAAAGAAAAAGTAGGTTTCTCGCAAAAATTTAAATAATTTTTCATTTTGTAAAATGAATTTTAGGAGAATATTCAGTAAGATTTCAAAACATTTCAAATAGTTCTGAAATTTTCGAAGCAGAATCTGATAGATTTCAAGGCAAATTATATAATTTTGTAGAATTAGAAAAAAACAGGAAAAATTCGAATAATTGATAAAGATAAGAAAGTTTGGAAGGTCTGAAAAGATTAAAAGAAGAATTTTCTCAATAATCGTGTGAAAGATTTAAATGATTTTTTATTTTGAGAAATTAACTTCAAGAGTAAATTAAAAAAGGTTTCAAAAAATTTCAAACAATTTCTCAAAATTTCGAAAAAGAGTGTCGAAGAACTTATTTTAAGAAAAACTTATTTTTCTTCTTCTTAATTTTCAGGGTTTAATTTCAGCTCGAATTTAAGTATTCAAAAACTTTCAAACAAAAAGAAAAGTTCTTCTGAATCTTTATATTGTATTATTTTCAATATTATATTGTATTCTTTATGATACTGGGAAAAAGTTTGAAATCGGTGAATTTTACTTGGTACTCATATTAAGAAGTTTCAATATTTGTATAACTAAAAAAATATTTAGTAAGCATTCAGAATTACATCAAAATATCATTTTATTTATTTTTAGACAACATTTCAGCTTACGACAACCTTTTATTTTACAAAACCTCTATTATGTTTCTAAACATACTACAAAAAATGTTATGCAGCGCTGGGGGGGGGGGGGGGGTGGGGGGGGGGGCGGAAGAAAATGTTACGGTCGTTTACATGGGGGGTTGAAAAGGTATAAAATAATGGAACGCAATCGTGAACGCTTCCCAAGTAGTATTTCAAGGTCAAGACGATTTTTTAAAATTGAAACCCCTATTTTTGACTGCAGATTTAAATAGAGCGCAAAATTTTACGTCGAAAATGTACTGAGGACATTTTTTTTTGTGACCTTGGAGGAGTCCAAAATCAAGGTCAAATGTACAAAAAACGATCAGATGCCCTTTTTCTGAATATACGTGCTTTTCTCGGTAAAGCAAACGATAAAATGTGAAAGTGTGAACCACCTTGACCACCTTGACAGCTAAGACCTTCAGGTCAAATTACAGGGTCATTTAAAAGTCGAGACGATTATTTAAAATAAAAATCCCTATTTTAGACTTCGGAGTCGTGAAGAACGGGAAATTGTACGTGAAAATTGTTATTTTAAAAACTCTCATTTTGTCCTGCAGAAGGTCATATCAAGGTCAATTATTTGAAAAGCGCTTAGAGGTTTTTTTTTTAATTCACTGGTTTTCTAGGCAATCTTAACCTTGAAGGTGCCTTCAATAAGTATAAGTTGCACAAAAAAGTGAATTAAAAAAAGTTTTAAACGCTTTTGAAATAATTTACCTTGATATAACTTTCTGCAGGTCAAAATTAAAGATTTTAAAATACCAATTCTCACGTGCAATTTCCCGTTCTTCACGAGTCCGCAGTCTAAAATAGGGATTTCTATTTTAAAAAATCGTATTGACCTTTAAATGACCTTGAGAACTGACGTGAAGGTCGTGGCTGACAAGGTGGTACATTTTTGACGTAAAATTTTCCGCTCCATTCAAATCTGCAGTCAAAAATAGGGGTTTCCAATTTTAAAAAATCGTCTTGACCTTGAAGTGACCTTGAAAATTGACCTCAAGGTCAAAATAAATGTTACAGGTAAATGGCCCCCTATGTCCTGGACAACTTTTGTACCTACCGAGCCCCTTTCAAAAAAGTTGACTTTACAATCAAATCATTATATTTTCAATCAAAAATTACATAAATATTCAACCGGATAGTTGACTTTTTAAGCTAAAAAGATAAATTTGTATACAAAAATAAAACAATTAAATGTCAATTTGAACAAATAAAATTCAATATAAAAAATTAAATCTTCTACGAAGGTGTCATATTTTCAATCCAGTAATTACATATTCATTGAAAAAAATTAATTTTCTACTAAAAAAGACAAATTAAAAAAAATACATAAATTTTCAACCGAATAGTTGAATCTTCAAGCAAGGAGATTATATTTCCACCAGGAAGGATACGTTTTCATCAAATTACATAAATTTTAAACCGAAAGTTTAAATTTTAAACTAGAAAGTTCAATTTCAAACCAAAAATGAAACAAAGAAAAAAAAAAAAAAAAAAAAAAAAAAAAAAATTTTTTTTTTCATATAAAGAAAACGAATCTTCTACAAAATAGTGTAATTTTAACCCCGAAAATATGAAGTTCCGACGAAAAAGTTCCTTTTCAATGAAATAGTGATATTTTGATTAAAATTATTTTTCAACCCGAAAAATGCAATTGTTAACAAAATACATAAGTTTTCAACAGAAAAATTGAATTTTCAACAATCTACACCAATTTTCTGTACTAAAAAAATCAAGTGTCAACCATAAATGCAATAGTTAAATTTCCATTCGGAAAAATAAATTTTAAAATGAAAAAAAAAATCTTCTACAAAACTCATAAATTTTCTAAGACCTAGTTAAATTTAGTAATTAATTTTTGACTATCCAAGATAAGGAGACGAATTCTTTATTCACCCGAAAAATTTGAATATTCAACACAAAATTTTATTTTCATAGAAATAATTAAATTTAAATCGCAAAAATTAATTTTTTTCCTGGAAAGGAAAGCTTCAAGAAGTAGTTCAATTTTCAACAAAAAAAAAAATGAATTTTTATGAAAGTAATTTCACTTCCAACAAATGATTTGAACTATGAACCCCAAGAGATAAATTTTCTAATAAAAAATACAATGTTGTTGAATAGTTTTAAAACGCCGCATATTATTGCGAAAGAAAATTCTTTGATTTGATTATAGAAAAGTGAGCCACTAATAATTAGTAGGAAATTTTTAATTCGAGTAATCAAAATATTTTCCAATTCAATAGTGAAAATCAACTTATTTCTTAGTTAGAAAAATATGAACTTATTTAGGACTGTATATAATAATTTTGAAAAGTTATAAACACGGAAAAGTGGAAAATAGAGCAGCTTAATCAAACAACGCCATGGTGTAACATTCTTAACTCTATCAAACAATAAGAAGGTCATATTGTGAAATTTTAAAAGTCGTGTAACCTGTCCCCAATTTGGAAACATTGCCTTCTGATTGTTTAAACAAAGATGAGGAAAAAAGAGAATTTTTAACAATTTCAAAATAACAAGAAACCAATAGACTCTAAATTAATTATACATATTGAGGGTCATCATCTGCTACTTTTTGACAGAATTCCGTTTTCGATTTTCAAAATGTTTCAACGATTCTATATGTTTCTATTTTCGATTCAAAAATTAAAATTATTCAAATTAGAATATTCTTTTGAAACTGTAATTTTCAGACCACAAAAAAACGAATTTTCAACAAGATATTCTAATTTTCAAACAAAGAGAGAAAATTTGGACAAGAATGATGAATCTTCAACCAAAAACTGTATTTTCAACGAAGTAATTGAATTTTCGAAAAAGCTGTTGAATTTTCAAGTATAAAAGATGAATCCTTAACGAAATAAGCAATATATAGTTGATATTTCAATCAAGAGAGATTTTAATTTGCAATAAAAAATAGTTGAATTCAACCAAAAAAGTAGATTTTCAACAAAGTAATGAATTATTCACCAAAACAGATTAAATTTTAACCAAACAGATGAATTTTCAAAACCAAAGATTAATTTTTAACAAAGTAATTCAACTTTCAAACAAGTAGTTGAATTTCTGACCAAAAAAGAAGTCTTAATGACACTAATTGTATTTCCAACAAAATAAATAAATTTTTCACCGAATAATGTAATTTTTAACCAAATAAAGTGAACTCTTACCCAAAAATATAATGTTTATGTCTGTATGTCTGTATGTCTGTCTGTCTGCCTGTCTGTCTGTGAGCACGATAACTTTTGAACAAATTGGCCTTTTTTTTACTCTTCGAGTATCTGGAAATAAATTACAAGTTCGTCCGCCAGCGATTTTGAATCGAGATTCAAAAAGGTAAAGCTTTTTCAAAATTTTTGAGACCACTTTTTCCAATATGTAAAAATTCTATTTACGGCTATTCGTAGCACTTGGAAACAACGCATGACATAAAAAAAAGTCAGAAGCACAAAAACGTTGCTCTCTGGAAGCCCTACAAGATTACCATAACGTTTTGATTTTCCGTTAAAAATTGAAAATTTTAATTTTGATTTTACAAAAAAAAAATGAAAAATGGAAAATGCCATTTCGTTTCCAAACCATCTATATGTATATAAATGAAAACTGATCATAGAAATTCTTTGAAGAAAATTCACAATCGCCCCTCCGAAAAATTTTCAACAAAAGACAAATTCTTAATCAAATAGTTGAATCTCCAATCAAGAGAAAAAATTATTCTCAAAAAATACGAAACAATATATAGAAATTTGTTATCAAATAGTTGAATTTTCCACTAAAAGAAATCTTCAACAAAATACATGAATTTTGAACAATTTGGTTGAATTTGAAATTGAGAAGACAATTTTCTAAAGAAAAAGTGGAATTTTTAACAAATCATACACATTTCCAAACAAAAACAGTTCAACTTTTTTTAAAATTTGAATGAAAAATTCTTACACGGAGGTAGAATATTGTCATTTATCAATTTAAAAACGAGTATGATATACAAAAGTTCAATTTCTACCAAATATTGGAATTTTCTACCAAAATGTTTAATTTTCAAGACAAAAAGACGAATTTCCTGTAATTCATTTTACTTCTCTACCCAAGAATATAAATTTTTGAAGAAGAAGAATGATTTTCTAGAAAAAAGAGGAATTTTTCTACAAAACAGTGAAATTTTTCACCAATTCGTTGACATTTTCAAGCCAAAAGAAAAGATTTTCCACAAAACAGTTGATTTTTCTATTAAAAAGTTAATTTTCAACCCAAATACATAAAGGTGAATTTTGAACCAACTGGTTCAATTTTCAAACAAAAGTATAAATTTTTAGCAAAGGAGAATGATTTTTCACCTCAAAAGATGCATTCCAAATAAATTACATCATTGTTTATCTAAATAGTTGAATTTTCTACCAAAAAGTCGAATCTTCAACAGAATACATACATTTTCAGCCAAATATTCGAATTTTCAAAAAACACAAGTTATTCACCTTGAATTTTCCACCAAAGAAATATGAATGTACAACAAAATATATAGATTCGCATCCAAATAGCAGAACTTTCAATAAGAAGATTAATTTGCTACGAAAAAGGATGAATACTCAACAAAATACTACGTGAATTTGTAATCCATAGGTTAAATTTTGACCAAGAAGATTAGTTTTCTACCAAAAATACGAATTCTCAACAAAATGCATGAAAGTTCCTTCAAATTGTTGAATTTTCTACCAAAAACGACGAATCTTCAACAAAAGGCATATATTTTTAACAAAATAGTTGAATTTTTCATCAGGAAGAATCATTTTATAACAAAAAGGACCAATCTTCAACAAAATACATACATTTTTAACCAAATAGCTGAATTTTCAATTTGGAACATTAACTTATTACCAAAAAGAACGAATTCTAGAAAAAAAATACAACAATTTTCAACAAAGCAGGTGAATTTTAAACCACAATGATCAATTATCAACAGAAAAGATTATCTTTCTCCTAGAAAAGACGAATTCAAACAAAATACATACATTTTTAATAAAACTATTGAATTTTCTACCAAAAAAGACGACTCTTCAACAAAAAACATAAATTTTCAACCAATCATGTGGAAGCTCTAAATACTCTAGATTTGTTTGCTTAAATAATATGGTTATTAATCGTTCTGATTTTTATTCTCGGACCCTCGCCTAATGTGATTTGAAAATCTTCCGAAAGTTAGCTACGCTAGATGACAAAAATAAATGATTGTATTTTTTCATAATTATCTAATAATTTTTTCAGTTTTGATTTTTCTGCCAGGCATTTTGCTCTATAATGCAAATAAAAGGGTCAATCTAGGCGAATATGATTTTTTCAATTTTCTAAAAAAAAAATGTCTGTGACGCGTGGACGCATTTCTATTGAATTGAAAATTTGCATCAGGACCACTATATAAACCGTTTTGCACACGAAAAACGCACTCTATCTAGTTAAAATGATGAAAAACCTAGCAGATAGTTGGACTAAGAAGGGACATGTTAATGTTAAACAACCTTTGCTCAAATTTTATGTATATATATTTTTTAATCTTCAAATTGATCAATAATAAATAAATTTATAAGTAATGAATATATAAATAAATAATTAATAATAAATATATGTTTTACAGAGGCAGGATGCGCAAGCTGCTTGACTCAAATACTCATACCCCAAAAACATGATTTCTTATATTTAAATTGGACGCCTATTGGAATGCATCGTGCTGATGGCTTTCATCAGTTAATTCTCAGTGATTAGGAAGATGTAAGGACCCTCCATTTTTTCTCAATTTTTGCCTCAATGAACCCTGCCTGTCCACTGCTACTGTTCCGCAATGTCCGAAGTTTTTAGGTTGGTTATTAACATGAATCACGACGTTTATTTTTGGGATGAATGAAGGTCATAAGCCATAATTATTTTTATTACACTGCATTGTGATTTAATATATGTATATATTAAATCAAAAGGTCTCAGTATTATAATAATTGTGAATTTTATACTTGAAATTCGTTTTATGTTATAGCAATTTTATGTCCTATATTACGGATTATAATCTTATGGAATTAACGTTATAATTATTACTATTTCTTAATATTATTATATTTTCATTTCCATCATGTCATTATATACACTTGCGTCATATGGATAGACGTGAAGCAAGGCGAGGGTAAGTGTCAGGCACAGCACGTAAAAACAGTAGATCAAGGAAAGATCTGATTGAAGCTGCTCCCCAACCGTATCTGCATAAAGGTTGCGTGTTTCAGCCACAGATCCATTATCGATTAATCGATCGATGATTCGATTAATAGTTGATTTGAATAATCGATGATTGATTGATTAATTCGATCGGGATTCATTAATCAGACGCATTGCATTTTCTACCAAAATAGTAATCAGCCCTTTTCAGGGCCTCTAAATTCATTTTACGAGGGATTCTTGTTCCTGTCAAAAAAAAGATCTCCATATAGACGGGTGGGATTAGGCCCCTGTCCAGAATCAGTTTTAATAGATTAATTGATGCTCAGGATAGATTGATAGATTCTGGTCTATCAGACGCATCAAATTGATCAACCAACAATTTTGCGCTCTGTGATCAGTAATTTATACATGGAGAACATATAACACGAAGCACAAAGTGCGCGATTAGTGTACTTCGAAGCGCGAAGCGCAACGACAAAATCGCGCACCGTAAGTGCGCTCAAACTATTTTGTTTCTATCATGCGTTGCACAGAACTGAGTGTGGAACGCATGGTTCAAATGATGTTGTATGTCAGATGGTTTGACTGAGAACCTAGGAAAATACAAGCAATTTGTCCCGTGTAATCTTTCACTCAATTTGTCGAAGACAATTTGTTTGAAGAACCTATGTGACAAATTCAGCATTTTTCAAAGTTCTAAACGACGAGTTTGCTTCGTGATTCTTTCTGGAAAACGAAGCTGGGCTGTATTTGAGTTAGTCCCTCAATTTTTCGATTTTTAAGTTAAATATTTATATTTTTAATTCTCAATCGAAATTATTAAATAATCTTAAATTTCGGTGCCGACGCGCGGAGGCTGAGGCAGTAGGAACGGGGCAGGCGATTCCCACTGTTTGGCTGCGATTCCGTTGCCGGAATGTTAGCCAATCAACGGACCCATAGCCATCTCCCACCGTCACAGAGAGCTCCGTGCCCGGTCAGCGGGAGCGAGATCTCAGACTCGGAGATCAGTCGATTTTCGATATTTGGAAGCGCAGCGTACTTAGCACTGCCTTCCTCTTGTACTTTGAAAAATAAATAAACGCCAGTTAAACTCAATCTTTGGTCTTATTCACTGGCCTTGGCCAAGTCTACTCCCGCGCTCAACATCATTTTTCGCTTTTCGTTTGGTTTGTCGCTTCATAAATTCTTCACCGATTCTGACGGTCGCCTTCGAGTTCGGTGGATTTCTTCGATGGTTCAACGGTTGCTCCAGCTAGCAGCATCGTCGTGAGTGTGAAAGTGATCGTTCATCGAGATAAGTGTCGTGCTACGACGAGTGCCCTCCGGGTGAGACCAATTAGATCTCCATCTGTAAGGACGGAGCTGGTCCTCTTGGATTAGCACTCCTTATTGAAAGAGCATTTTCGGGAAACGAGAACGATACTCTCACACCCTGCGTGTGAGTACCTCATTATCACCACCCTCTCGGTTTTGCCGCCAGCCGGACCGTTAAGGAGAGGCTATTCTAACCACGGACGACACCCTTGATGACAGGGCGTGCAAAGAATACTAGCTCGAACCAACGGACGCACTGGCACCGTATTATACAGGCAGAGGAGGCTTCGCTTCCCGCGGAAGAGCGGGAACGACGTAGAGGCAGCGAGCTGAGGAGCAGCGACGACAGGTGGCAGAACGAGCTCGCCAGGAGGCAGCGGAACGCGCACGACAGGCCGTCGTTCGCCCTTACGACCCCCAGGCTCCGGGACTATATCCAGAAGGAGAATGGAATCGGCTTGAGACTCGACGAGGTCGCGCCGGGACACACCATCCTCGCACACGGAAGGCTGCCGTGAGCCGTGCTGTCCCACTCACCTTGAAGTTTCCCGCATTCGTTCGGGATCCACGTCACGTTTTTCCTCCGACGAACATCACTCGTCGGTAGCCAGCACAAGCCGTGCTCGCAACACGGTGAATTGTCAGAATTCACCTCTGTGTTCACGGGAATTAAAAGTTCCCTCTTCTCTTCCGCTCCTGCACCGCAGGAATTCATTAAAATCCGGTTCCTGCCATCCTCAGGATTTCCCCGGATCGCCAACGACGCGCCTTCTGCGTCGCCCACTCGCCCAGCTGGGCCATCATCAATCGCCAACGTCGAGGTTATACGGAATCGGACCCCTGTACCGTCTCGTTCTGCCGAGGACTCCGGGTCCAGTGACGACGTCCTCTTTTTATCAGCGAACCAAACGACGGAGACTTTCTCTTCTTTTGCCACCGGCTAAACGCTTCCGAGGAGGATCGCTTCGGAGGAACCTGGACTTTGAAGAATGACGGTCATTCTCCCTCTCTCTCCTTTTCAGGAAAAATTGATGCTCTTTCTCTCTCCTTTTCAGGAAAAACTTATGCTTTCTCTCTCTCACTCCAGACAAGACCACCTAGAGAAGTCCCGGGCCTAACTCCATTGAACATTTCCTTCCTGAACCTCTCCCGTTCACCCGTCTTCACCCCCGACCCCCAACACAATAAAACAAAGAAAGTCGACGCACTCGTCGCATCCGCTCCTTCACCCCCCTCGTTTTCGAGGTAACGTATATGAGTCCATGGACGGTCTAACCACTTGGAAAAGACTACTCGAAGGGGGACATCGAAAGGGTGTACCTTTTCCCACCCTCGAATCAACGTAACATTCCCCAGGGTATGGAAGGGATAGACGCTTGGTTAGCCTCCCGAACGCTACGCACGACAGCCCCCTCGTCATGAGAGAACGAGGCCTAGACAATCCACATCATCCCTCTCCCCCCCCCGTGAAAGACCTCACTGATTATCAACTCCCATAAACCAGTACCAGCAAACAACGGGGTAGATATCAACGAATTTGAAATCAAATATCGAGCGCGAAGCGCGAGTGTCTGGATGAGTATGTGTTCCTTAAGGTCGATGGAACCTTGTGTAAATAAAGTTTCTTTTCAGTCTAAAATAAAAACAAATTTAACAATCACTTCATGTATAGAGGTTTTGATAATTTTATAATATTTGCAAATAAACTTTTTCTTTTCATCGAAGTCGAACACGAAGTTGAAAAATGTAGAGGAACCGAGCGTAAAGCGCGATGAAATACGCCCGAGCGCGAGATAAATATATGATCGAGCGCGAAGCGGGCAGATTTTTTTTTAAGTTTTTAGGGAGTCAATTAATATATATTCAATTCCTCTCGTTTTGAAAAATCATGTTACAGAATAATCTTGAATATATTATCACCACCAATTAACTAAATAATTCTCAAAACAGTCGTAGGCCTATCGATCCGGAAAAGGATAAGAGCAAAATTAACGCGAATAGCATACGACAAAACACTGATTGACAAAGCGAGTAATGAGATAATTCTTGAAGAATGTGGTGTAGAGGAGACACGCTTAGCACGAAAGGGAAATGACTTAGTGGTATAATAATAACAAATAATTTCTTCAATTTGTCTCTAAAGTCCATAAATTGAAATAATAATTCAAAGAAATTTTTATTTCATCTTCTTATACTTAAAATTCAGAGCGTATATAGGTAAAATGGTCATGGTTGGGAGCCGACCGGGCATTGGTCAGGATACTTTCTTTGCAGAAATTACACATTTTTAAAGAGCCGCGACATTATCAAAAACGTACTTGCGGATACTAGATGAATTATTATTTGTGAAGTATAATTTGAAGACTTGTTAGATCAGTAAAATAGAAACTAGCTTTTTTAAATACATAAAAAAAAACATTTGATTCTATCGAATGTTTTAACTTATTAAATAGAACTTTTATCGATTCTGCCATGTGCAACAGCATACTTGTTACAATATTTATCATTTTCTTTATTTGCCGACAATCTTTAGTTTGTACACTTTCAAATTTACCGCCATGACTGACGGCTTCTGCGCTGGCGTCGGCGTAGACACTTGTAAGTTTCAGTTTGAAACCTCGAATGAGAATGCATGCGTCGTGTCCTCGAAGTTCGCTAGTAAAATCACGATCCGTTATTGAAATCAACCTTATTTCAGTAATTAGTTCGAAAAACCCGCTTACTGCGCGGATGATTTGTATTTTAAATCAAATTATAGTGTTGTATATTCATTTTTCCTTTCTTCCTTCCCAACCTCAAATCATCCAGTGCCCGGTTTTAACTGGGGCTATCCGGCCGGCTCCCGGTCGGATCCCTGTTACTATTCCTATACGGGAGGTTCATGATGTAAAACTGTAACATTTTCCCAATCAATGAAATGTCCAGTTTCAACCTGGTATTTAGCTGTGACTTTATAGTTTTTCGGATTTTGTCTAAAATCATCATGATGTTCTTTAATTCTAGTAGAAAGTAACCTACCAGTTTGACCAACATATCATTTGTCATAATTCGAACATTTAATTATATATACTACATCAGTAAGCTGCAAATTATCTAAAAAGTCTTTGCCTAATTTGACAAATTTATCAAGTTTTGAATCAATTCTAAAATTTCTTGTGATATTATACCATTATACCATCAAGCCATTTCCTTTTCAAGGTAGGCGTACCCGATTCGGGTAGTGTTTCTAGGTGGATTATTTATTACTAGTACAACTAGTGTGGGCTCACCACACCCACGATGGGCCAACAGCACGCAGTATTCCCGGACGGTCACCCATCCAAGTGCTAACCGCGCCCAACAGTGCTTAACTTCAGTGATCTTACGAGAACTGGTATTTTCAGCGTGGTATCGCCGTTATTAAAAACGTTACCAATCTGCAATAATATCACCTGAGTCATTTTTTATAACTTTAACGTTTGAAAAAGGAATCGAATTATTGCTTTCAATTCCATGTGTAAAGGACCCCGCACCAAATGTACAGAAAATGGTTTTTGTGAAAAATTCTAAATTAAATTTTTTTTTGTATTTTCGAACCTGCAAAGCAATAATCCGAAAGAAAAAAGCAAGAAAAATGGACAGTTTTTTAAAAAAAAATGGTCAAAGTTTCAATTTTTACATGTATTTTAATAGAAAAATGCTTATTTTAGTGAAAGTTTTTTTTTTCTCCTAAAATCTTCGTTAGATTTTGCTAAATGTTTCACATTTTGACTATCAGTCTTACCGAAACAAAAGCTTCATATCTAAGATCTAGAAAGATTTTTTTTGTAAAAAAAAAAAAGATATTTAGGGGTGGCGCAAGCCCCATGAAGTTTAACATGTATTTCCCATAAGAAAAAAAGACGTTTTTGTAAATCTTATTCAGAATCCTCAATATTATCACAATCGAGTTCAAACTCAACATTTCCCTTCACAATTAGCCATAGAATACGAATAAAATATCACTTTTCAAATATCACCCCCATAAGTCTGTTTTATAGGGTCCCAAAGAAACCCCATAAGTGAAAAAATGGGTTTTGCGAGTTTTTGGCGCTAATTATGATTTTTTTGTGGTTTTTTTTTAATGCGAATTGTTTCGAATACATAAAATATTACTTTATACTGAATATTATATATTTTAATGAATGGTTCAAACAATTTATTATTGTTTTTAACAATTTTCTCATAGAATGGAGTTAGAAAGACGCGGTTTTTTCACAAATTTTCCATTTGTTGTCCAATTTTCAATTAGAGGGAAGTGATATTTCATCAATGTTAACAATAGTGATTGTTTGAACAATTTATTATAATTATAAATAATATTATATTTGAATAATGCTGAAAAAATGCATTTTTTTTTAAATTTCTGATTTTTTGTCCACTCTTCATTCGGAGTGAAGTGATAATGAATTCAATTTAACAAAATAATTGTTTAAACAGTTTATTATACTCATTAATAATACTATAATTGAATAATGCTAGAAAGACGCGGTTTTTTTTTAATTTATGGCTTTTTGTTTACTTTCCATTTGAAGTGAATTAATAATGAATTCAAGTTAACAGAATAATTATTTAAACAATTTATTATCATTGTTGATAATATTCTCTTTGCTTAATTGGTAGAATGTTGCGGTTTTTTCTGAAATTTTCAACTGTTTGTTTATTTTTCATTAGGCGTGACTTAATAATTAATTATATTGAGCAAAAATAATTGTTCAAACAAATTATCATTGTTTATGACTATCTTCATCTATATCAATTGCGCCTGATAGTTGCGGTTTTCCGGCTATGTTTACTTTTCTATCCTTTTTTCACTTAGTGAGGTAATAATTAATAAAAGTTAACAAATAAGTTGTTGGAACAATTTAATATTGATTTCTGCCTTTCGTTTAAAATATTTTTCTTTCTTCAAATCAATTTTTTTAAGCATTGTGAAAAGAGCAAAAATAATTCACTTAAAACAAGAATACCTTTCGGAAAATCATTTTTGTTGCGGCCGACTTATTACTTGTTCAGAAATAAAAAGGCGATGCAAAGTGAAAGATTTTAGAAAAAACCGCCACTTTCTAGCACTTGTCTAAGAAAAGTTAGTTATGAACAATATTAAATTGTTTGAACAACTTTTTTTTTGACTTTAATTAATTATTACCTCAGTAAGTGAAAAAAGGACATAAAGGTGAAAATTAGCGGAAAACCGCAACTATCAGGCGCAATTGGTATAGATGAAGATAGTCATAAACAATAATAATTTGTTTCAACCATTATTTTTGCTAAATCTAATTAATTATCAAGACACGCCTAATAGAAAATAGACAAACAGTGGAAAATTTCAGAAAAAACCGCAACATTCTACCAATTAAGCAAAGAGAATACTATCAACAATGATAATAAATCGTTTAAACAATTATTTCGTTAACTTGAATTCATCATCACTTTACTCCAAATGAAAATTAAATAAAAAGCCAGAAATTAAAAAAAAAACGCATCTTTCTAGCATTATTCAAATATAATATTATTTATAATTATAATAAATTGTTTAATCAATCACTATCGTTGACATTGATGAACTATCCCTTCCCTACAATTGAAAATTGGACAAAAAATGGAATATTTGTGAAAAAACAGCGTCTTCTTAACTCCATTGTATGAGAAAATTGCTAAAAACAATAATAAATTGTTTAAACAATTCATTAAAATATATAATATTCAGTATAAAGTAATATTTTATGTATTAGAAACAATTCGCATTAAAAAAAACACAAAAAAATCATAATTAGCGCCAAAAACTCGCGAAACCCATTTTTTCACTTACGGGGTTTCTTTGGGACCCTATAAAACAGACTTATGGGGGTGATGCTTGAAAAGTGATATTTTATTCGTATTCTATGGCTAATTGTGAAGAGAAATGTTGAGTTTCAACTCGATTGAGATAAAATTGAGGATTCTGAATAAGATTTACAAAAACGTATTTTTTTCTTATGGGAAATACATGTTAAACTTCATGGGGCTTGCGCCACCCCTAAATATCATTTTTTTTTTCAAAACAAAAAAAACGCATTTATTTTTGTGCGGATTCGAACAAATATGAGGGGTGTCCCCATAAAAATTCGAAAAAAAATTTTTTGGACCACCCTAGTGTACAGCATGTTATGGGGGCGTTTTCATACTTTAAACATCCAAGTATAAAAATCATAATTTCTTAGGAACTAAAGCCACTGGAGATTTTTTACTTATGTGCTAGGGTATGAAATCACTTTCGAATAAGTAAAGGAAGCGTGCGCAGCACGGATATTGTATATTTGCATTTACATTAAGTGTCGTTTTATCATCCCTTGAATGTGATTTTGTTAATCAATGTATTAATAAAAAAATCTCTGCTGCTTTAATCCGTATAAAAAATCGATTTCCTCGTTTCAGTAACTAAGGGATGATTAAACTACCCTGAAAAAAAAATTATAATACAAGTCCTCCTGAAGGACACATCCGATATGTATGTTTTAAAGTCATATTGTTGCAATTGATCTTTCGTGATTTATTCCTTACGAAAATTGAATTTCTCTGCTTCTCTAAGTGAGGGATGATTAAACAACCCTCTAGAAAACTGCAGACATCCTTGTCCTCTTAACCCTTCCCTATGTACATTAATATGATTCCTATCCTCATAGATTAATCAGAAAAGTTTTTGTGATTTTAGCCATTAAGAAATGTCACGATATTGCGGATTATATATTCAAGGGATGATAAAAAAACCCTTAATGTAAATGCAAATATACAATATCCGTGCTGTGCACGCTTCCTTTACTTATTTGAAAGTGATTTCATACCCTAGCAGATAAATAAAAAATCTCCAGTGACGTCAATCCCTCTAGATCTTAGATATGAAGCTTTTGTTTCGGTAAGACTGATAGTCAAAATGTGAAACATTAGCAAAATCTAACAAAAAAGATTTTAGGAGAAAAAAAAACTTTTCACTAAAATAAGCATTTTTCTATTAAAATACATGTAAAAATTGAAACTTTGACCATTTTTTATTGAAAAACTGTCCATTTTCTTACTTTTTTCTTTCGGATTATTGCTTTACAGTTTCGAAAATACAAAAAAAAATTTAAGTTAGAATTTTTCACAAAGAGCCATTTTCCGTACATTTAGTGCGGGGTCCTTTGAATTTAGGATGATAAGAATCAAATTGATTTATAACATGAAGCAGTTTATCTTTCGGTGAAATAATAAAAGTATATGGTTATAAAAGTATGGATAAATTTTCATTTCTCTGTGTTTTATAGTGTGCAAAATAAACTGTAATTTAACCATCACAGGATTTATTTAATCTGCATGCATTTGATTCATTCTATGAAATTTTGAACAGATTCTAATACAATCTGGTAGAAGTGATTATTAATAAAATTTAACAAACAAAAAAGAAACATTAATTGTGCGGGCGTAGCACGCACAGTGTTCTGCTGATTCTAGAAAATTTCTGGGTATGGGATATTGATGGTATAATATAATCCCGCGAATTTGTTCAAAATGGATTTTTGTATTCTATTTCAAAAATCTCCACGTGGTGCTTTATAGAAAAAGGTTTTTAATATAATTTATCAGGAATATTTTTGTTTGTAATTGGTTAGTCAACTTTGATTTCAAAAATTCATAATTTGAAGAGAAATTGGAAAACAATGATTTTACAAATGTGGTTGATTTTACTGATAATAATTTGTACTTGAGATATGAAGACACCGAAATTTTATCTGTAGAAGAATGGAGTCTAGGGTCTAGGAAATGAGGTTTTCAAATTTAACAGTTTGTTCAAGATTAAAGGATTTCATAGCGCGTCCCCCACGTAGCAGACGCACACTGAAAGTTTTCATAAATCTGGAGGTTTTGTATGTGGAAATCACCGATGGTAATTGGTATATATAGCCGTGAATATTTAAATATTTCATATTTGACTATTTCAAAAATTTCCACATGGTGCTTTATAGAAAAAGGGTTTCAATATAATTCAATAGGAATATTTTTGTTTCTAATTGCTTGATTAACTTTGATTTCAAATTTTCATAATTTGAAGAGAAATTGTAAAACAATGATTTTGCAAATTTTGTTGATTGTACTGATAATAATTTGTACTTGAGATATGAAAACACGGAAATTTTATTTGTAGAAGAACGGAGTCTAAGGTCTAGGAAATGAGGTTTGCAAATTTAACAGTTTGTTCAAGATTAAAAGATTTCATAGCACTTCCTCCACTTAGCAGACGCACATTGGAAGTTTCCATAAATCATGAGGTTTTGTATGTGAAAATCGCCGATAGTAATCGGTATATATAGCAGTGAATATTTTCGAACAGTCTCACTCACTGTTCAGAAAATCTGCCTGCAAAAATGAAGATCTACATCAGCGCTCTGCCTCTTACCATCGGGATTATTCTGCAATTTGATAGTGAGTATACTCAATCTAAAATAGATCTAAAATCTGAATATGAAATATTATAGACTCACAGAATAATGAATTTAAACCTATTAAGCTAAAGTTCGAAATACGCAATTAGAGGAAGTTATGAAATTTTAATATTTGAACCATTTTTCCCCGCTTTGAAAAAAGCCATACTGAAAGGTCCCATCAATTGATGATAATCAAAATATTGTTAACTGGTATTACAAAAATATTAATGATTTGGCATAGACCGAATTCATTCCAAATCAGGCAGGCTCTACGCTTCAATTTGCAGAATCTCTCGGGGACAAAATATGTTGTTTTTTAGAGGAAATTAGGCCATACATATTTTTGCGATTTGTAAAAAAAAATTTTTGCAGAGTTATGCGTATTTGAATTTTTGGCTTTGTTTAAAAAAAAACCTATTTTTCCTTTAAACTCGTATAACTTTTGAGCTAAATATATTTACGATTTCTTTTCAGATTCTGGCAGTTTTTCTGAAAATCTTAAAAGACGATTTTCTTAAAAAACCCATACTTATATTTTTTGTTGAATGTGTACTATCATAAGGAAACTAAATTGTGAGTTTAATGCAGGCTAAATAAATTTTGTGGGCAGGAGAATTTTTTCCATAGAATCGAATTTCCGCATTTTTTTAAAACAACAATGGATACAAAAAAATGTTGAGAAAATAGTTTGCACATTTCAAAAAGTTGTACAAAAAGTTCTCTTACGCATTTATGACATCTTGTACCATTTCCGAGAAAAATTAAAAAATTCAATTTTCATAAACAAAAAATTTTCTTCATTCCTGGCTTATGGAAATACCCACCATTTTGGTTAAATATTAAAAAACAGATATACGTGCATATGGAGAAAACTCCATGTTAGTTTCACGTGGACTGCACAATTTTTATTATCAGGAAACTATTTTTGATAAATTCGAATTTGGAATTTTTTGCTGAAACAATTTAAGTTACAAAATGAATGTGAAGACAAGAAATTTTTTCAATGAGAAGTTTTGATATTTAATGTATATATATATATATATATATATATATATATATATATATATATATATGTGTGTGTATATATATGTATATATATGTATATATATGTATATATATTTCAGATTTATCTAGGTATTTTTCAATAAAGTATAAAAACTTTATTTGAATCTCGGTTTAAAAAAAAAACAATTCTTTTTAAATCTTGTAACCTGAGGACTCTAATGAAGAACCTGAATAATGATAAAAACTTTTCAGTCAGAAAATGTCTTGTCTTGGCATTCATTTTGTAACTTGAATTGTTTCACCAAAAAATTTCAAAATTCGAATTTATGAAAAATAATTTTCTGATGATAAAAATTGTTCAGCCCACGTAAAAATAACATGGGGTTTTCCTCATATGAAGGTATATATATTTTTTCAATATTTAACAAAAATGATGGGTATTTCCATAAGCCATGAATGAAGACAATTTTTGGTTTATGAAAATTGAATTTTTGCATTTTTCTCAGAAATGGTATAAGTTATCATAAATGGCTAAGATAACTTTTTCTAGAACTTTTTTCAATGTGCAAACTATTTTTTCAGCATTTTTTTGTATCTGTTAATGTTTTCAAGAAAAATGCGAAAATTTGATTTTATGAAAAAAAAATTCTCCTGCCGACAAAAGTTATATAGCCCGCATTAAACTCAATAGGTATTTTCCTTATGATAGTACAAATTAAAAAAAAATTGGTGAAAATTATCAGTGTGGTTTTTTTGAGAAAATCGACTTTAACATTTTCAGAAAACTGCCGCCATTTTGTTAATTTTGAAGATTTTTTCATTTTCTCGCGGATTTCGAAATTTAATTCCTAATTTCAAACTTTTTTTGCTAAAAACTATTCTAGTCAAACTGTTATCTATAAACTCATACGTTTGAGAATGGGAATATTTCCGGTTCAGAATGGTGCAATCTTGAAAAATGTCGACAAATTGTGACTAAAGCTTTTGCAAAGATAATGTTAAATCAAAACAAATATGTGATGCTTAAATATTTGTTCAAGCTGTGACCATGTGTCATATCACGGAAATTGCTTTATATCAAAGTTGTTAATCCAGCGTTATTTCTGCTGAAGCCTCAAATATTTCTCAATTTTAGGTACAATTAGGGAATTTTATTTCCCTTTTCCATTATTATTTTATTTTGAATTTTTTATTGATTATTTAATAATAAAAGTAGATTTTCCAACAAAGCAATTGAATCCTCAACCAAGATAAATTAATTGATCTTACAAACAAGAGAGCATTCACTTTTGGGTGGCCTTTATTTTTCACTTTTCGAATTTCTCTGCTCTCACCCCTCAGTTTTTTTTTGAATGCCAAAAAAAAATATTCTTCAAATTTGAGCAAAATCGGTTAATATTTAGGGGTCGCGCAAAGATCATGAAGTTTCCCATTGATTTAACATGTGAAAAAGTCAGCTTTTTGTAAATCTAATATTTAAACGCGATAAAATGTTACAAATAATTATGTGTTTTAGTACATTGTTTCGAATTTGTCAGAGAATAACAATCAATCATAAATTTTGAGGTTGAATAATTTTAAGCCACTCTCATGGGTCCCCAAAGAAAACCCCATAAGTGATAAATGTGAATTTCGCGTAATATTGCGGTTTATTGACGCTTTTTTGAAGTTTTTTTTAGATAAATAATCAGTGATCAGTAATTTAAGAATAGCTAGCCATTCGTTAACTTATATTCAATCGTTTAAACAATTTTAATTTGTTTAAACATTTAAGAGTATTCTTAAAAAGCAAAGTAAAACATAAAAATATCTCAATCTTCCGAAAACAAGCAACAACAACAAATGTAATCAAAAAAATTGTTTGAGAAATTTACATTTGTTCAAACACCTAAAAATATTCATAATAAAAAAATGAGTACTTAAAAATATTAAGATTTTCGAAAATTTAGTGAGAAGATGTTTCTCCTGCTTTCTTTTAGGTACAATATATGCTTGAACAAATAATTATTATTTAAACAATTGTAAAATTATTCAAACTCAATATTTTATTGTTATTATTGATTAAATAACTCATAATGTATAGAAAATACGTTCATTTCGCGAGTTAGCCGAAAAAAAAATATATTTGATCAAATTTAAATTGTTTAAATAATTGAATATGAGCTGACTTTTTCCCATGTTAAATTAATGGGAAATTTCTTGCTCTTAGCGCGACCCCTGAATATTAACCTATTTTGCTCAAATTTGAGGGAGATTTTTTTCCGAGCATTCGAACAAAACAGGGGGGTGAGAGCAGAGAAATTCGAGAAAAAAAACCCACCAAGTATAAATAAGAACCACCGTAATTCACATATTACGTAACATTTTTAATTGCGTGTCCTATCTAAAAAAAGCGATGTTACTAAATTTGTCCAAAATATCAAATACATTTTTGTATTTGTATATTACCTAATTTTATGAAAAATTCGAGTAAAGTTTGAAATTTATTTAGAAGTTTTGAAACGATTAAAATATAATTCAAATTCGTGAAAAAAGATTTTTCCACGTTTCACGTAAATTGAAAAAAAAGTTCCTCGGAAAAATCGAAATGATTTTGTATTTTGAAAAATTAATTTTAAGAAAATATTCGATGAGATTTCAAAACATTTCAAAAGATTTCTAAAATTTACAAAGAAAAATCTGATCGATGTCAAGGCAATTTTGATGATTTTACAGAATTAAAAAAAGTCAGAATAAATTCGAATAATTTTTAAATATTAGAAAGTTTGAAAAGTATGAAAATAATAGAAGAAGAATTTTCTTGATATTCGTGAGAGAAATTTAAATGATTTTTTCATTATGAAGAATGAACTTTAAGAGTAAATTCAAAAAGATTCCAAAATATTACAAACGATTCCTTAAAATTTCGAAAAAGAGTGTAGAAGATTTTCCAGCAAAATGTTTCAATTTTATAAGATTAAAAAATGAAAGAAAAATCGAGTAAATTCAAAAAATGTTTTGAAGATCTGAAGAGATTCAATCAGACTTTTTATCTTAAAGTCATTCTCAAAAATGTAGATTTTTAATCATTTCAGGAAGAAACTTTAGAAGCTTCAAAAGAATTCCGAAAGGCTTGAATAGAATAAGCCAATCTTCTTAATTTCAAAAATTAATCAAATATTTTTTATTTCTTCCAATCTTCTGAAAGTCCTAAAAATCTTTTAAAATGTCTCGAATTTTTCCTGATATTTAGTAAAATAGGAAAAAAAAATTTTTTAAATCTTCTAGATTCTCTTTTGGCAGATCCCTGTTAAAAGCCTTAGCTTTTGGCGTGACTCCCTATCGCTTAAATTCGTAACGTAGTTTATGGACTACCCCTAGGTTCTGTAGTTTAGAAAAATAAAAAATAAATGTAGCATTCGTTGAAAAAATTTTTTAGTAATAATCCATATATTTGTGCTTCCAGTATCAAGTTCAATGATGGTGTCGCCAACTCTTGAGCTGCTGAGAATAAGTAGATTCATTGATTTGATTATTTCTGAATACGATACCGATCAAAATAATAAAGTTATTGCAATAAAAGTTAATGGTATGCGTCATGTAGTAGCCAACGGACCAACAGCGCAAGGTAAGACCAAAATTTTAAGAACTAATGTACAATTTAGACCAAAATTCAGAGATTTCTCAAACGTCTTGTTTTTTTTAAAAGTGATGTTCCTATACTGTAAGGGCACATACAATTTTCACTTACGAGAACGCATTCCCCTTGAAGGCTTCCAAACAAAGTTTCAAATTTTTCAACTGACCTAATTTTAAATTTGAAATGTGTATATCAAGTACATGAAGTTTTCAAGGCTTCTTTAATCTCCTTGACGGATTTGAGCCTCCTAATTATCAGACCTTATTTTTAGTTTTTTTCTGAAATTTCATGTTGCGTGCACTCATTTTTTCGGTTTTTGTAGGTTTTAACCCCCACCCCCTGAACCCCCTATCTAACGTAATTTTTTTCCACTAAAATTCTTACCTGAATTTATTTAAGGGTCATCCATAAATACCATAGGGCGATTTGGGGGAGAAGAATTTGGAAAAATCTTACTGTTCCTTATTAATTAACAAAGTAGATATATTTTCATATAAGTGGTTGTGAATTTTCAACCAAAAAAAAGAACTAATCACAAATATAATAGTTGATGTTTTAACTGAGGGAAGATTTCCATTTCATATCAGAAATAGTTAAATTGCACCAAAAGAGGAGCATTTTCAACAAAATACTTGAATCCTTAACAAAGAAAAATTTTTCAGTCAATAAAAAGAATTTTTATCCAAAATGTAGAATTTTCATTTAAGAAAAGATGAATCCCCTGCTCCACGAACTCTCTTCAAATAAGTGAACTCTTCCATCCAATAATTATATTCTCAATAAATTGGAACCCATGAATGAAACAATTAAATTTTCATTAAAAAAAAATTTTCATTATAAAAAATTGAATCTTCCACAAAAATTTCGAAGTTTCATACCAATAATTACACATAAAATAAAAGAATGTAATTCTCTACTAAAAAAGACGAATTAAAAAAAAAAACATAAATTTTTAACCAAATTAATACATTTTCAACCAAAAAGGTTCCTTTCATCAAAAAAGTTAAATTTTTAATAAAATACGTACATTTCTTACCAGATAGTTGAATTTTCAACGAAGAAGATTAAATTTCTACCCACTTGGGAAAATCAATTTTTAATCAAAAAAATCAATCTAACTACAAAACTGTTTTATTTTTTAACACATAGTTGAATTTATTACCTCATTGGTGAATATTTAAGAGAAAAAGACGAAATTTTCTATAAAAGAAAGTTAAATTTCCAACCCGAAAATACAAAATTTTAACACAAAATTTCATTTTCAACTGAAGAATTCAATTTCAAGTTGAAAAATTAATTTTTAAATCCCGAAAAGGAAAGCTTCAAAAAGTAGTTCAATTATCAACCAAGAAAATAATTTTTTTTAAAAGTAGTTTAACTTGAAACGAATGATTTGAACTATAAATTCAACGATGTGAGTTTTCAATAAAAAATATACTATTTGATATTTAAAAGCAAAACAGATTTTAATTTCAAACGAAACACATCATAATTGAACCAAAATCGACTGAAGCCAAAGGGATAAATTTTCCACAAAACAGTCCAATTTTTAACCAGAAAATATGAATTTTCAACAGAAAAAATTGAATTTTCAAACAAATACTTGAATTTTCTACCAAACTGCTGAATTTTCAAGAAAATGATGAATTTTCTTCAAAACAGTTGATTTTTCAACTAAAATTAGGACTGTTCAACAAGAAGAATGGATTTTTGAAGAGTAGCTCAACTTTCAACTAACTTCATATTTTCCGTAGCGTAAATCTTTTCGGAGATATTCAAGATTTAATGTTCCGAAAAACATTAATTGTTAATCAAGCAATTGCATATTTAACAGAAAAAAGATGAAATTTCTACCAAATTTGTTGAGTTTTCACCCAAAAAAGACGAATACTTAACGAAATGAGCAATACGTAGTTGATATTTCAACCAAAGGGATTTTAATTTGCAATAAAAAACAGTTGAATTCACCCCAAAAAGTAGAATTTTCAACAAAGCAGTTGAATCATTAACCAAAACAGATTCTAAACAAGACGATTAATTTTCTAATAATGGCTTAGTTTAATTTGTAACCAAGCAGATGAATTTTCAAATAAAATTGATTTTTAACAATGTAATTAAACTTTTAAACAACTAGTTGAATTTCTGACAAAAAAAAAAGACTCAATGAAACTAATTGAATTTCTAACAGAATAAATCAATTTTTAACCGAATTGTAGAATGTTTAACCAAACAAGATGAATTCCGAACCAAAAATAGTTGGACTTTCTTGATGGCTTCTATTAATTCAACACACATTCAAGAAAAAACGATAAAAATGAGAATAAGAGAAGTTTCTTGAAAAAAGGGGAAAAAAGTAGAATTCTTCAGACAGAGGAATAAAGGGGTTTCGGAAAATGAGCGTGAAGTCTGAAATATGATAGTGCTTTTAAAATTTCTTAAAATATTATGGATCTGTCCCATTGCAGGGCCATCTTTCGAAAAATTCGCAAACGTTCAAATTTATCATCAGTAAACGTACTAAATGTTATCTAAGTTCGTAACATTATTTTTTAAATTTAATTTATTCCGAAAAAAGATCTTCTCCTTTCACTCCGTTGGGATTCGAACACCAGATCAACTGATTTCCGGTCAGATGCTCTAACCTGTATTAGAGGATTAAACTTTGGTCGATATTTTAGATTCCCATTATTCACAGTATGTGTGATTGGATTTCTCATCAATTCGATATTTACCATCTCCAGTGATAATACAGATTCCTTTTAAGAATTGATTTGTATATAACATCTTTCTAAATAAAGCTTATATCAGAAAATGAGATTCTTACTCTGATCTCTCTGGAGCTCAACTGGTTAGAGGATCTGACCGGAAATCAGTTGATCTGGTGTTCGAATCCCAGCCAAGTGGAAAGAGAAGATATTTTTTTCTGAATAAATTGAATTTAAATAATTTTAATTAATATCTCCATCTAGTATGTGATGACGAAAACATTTTTCGGTATTAGAGGACTTAACTTTGATCGATATTGTAGATACCCATTATTCACCGTATGTGAGATTGGATTTCTCTTCTAATCAATATTCACCATCTCTGATGATAACACAGATTGCTATTAAAAATTTATTTGTATATAACATCTTTCTAAATAAAGCGTATATCAGAAAATGAGATTCTTACTCTGATCTCTCTGGAGCTCAACTGGTTAGAGCACCTGGCCGGAAATCAGTTGATCTGGTGTTCGAATCCCAGCCAAGTGGAAAGAGAAGATATTTTTTTCTGAATAAATTGAATTTAAATAATTTTAATTAATATCTCCATCTAGTATGTGATGACGAAAACATTTTTCGGTATTAGAGGACTTAACTTTGATCGATATTGTAGATTCCCATTATTCACAGTATGTGTGATTGGATTTCTCATCGGATCGATATTTACCATCTCCGATGTTGAAACAGATTCCTATTGAAAATTCGATAATAAAAAATCCATATATTACTGTTTCCAGGATCAAGTTCAAGGTTGATGTCGCCAGCAAATAAACGGCGGACATCGTTATTAAGATTGCCAAGGACTAGTTCGCATCAACCTCTACCTATCTACGATATGCATAACGAGCTTGCTGCAATATTCTATGATGAAAAGGTTTATTTAACCGAATATATTCTATCAGAACGTAAGTACGATAATTTAAAAACTAAAATACAATCTAGACTAAAAATCAGGGTATTCTGCCTCGAGCTACACATGTAGAACGGATCATTTTCTGATGGGACGCGTAGTTTTTTTCAATCGTAAAAAATTAGTTTGAAATGAGAGAATTAAATTTTTGGAAGAAAGACACGGGAGGAAAAAAAAGGAGAAGACAAATGTTGATCAACCAAGAAAGATGTTCAGATTTGCTTAGACTCTTGTTATAGAAATAAACTAAAAATAAAGGCATTACCTTTTTGGAAAATGTACACAAGCTTCAATAACATTTTGTTTGCAACATTTTTTCGCTTGAATTGTATCTACACATTTTCTTAGAACCACTTTACGCTAGGATGCTAATTATGATTTGCTTGCAATTTTTTTTTAATGCAAATTGTTTCTAATACATAAAATAGTACTTCATACTAATAACTGGATGTTTTCGAGAATAGTTCAAACCATTTATTATTGATTTTAGCAATTTTCTCTTGGAATAGATTTAGAAAGTCGTGTTTTTCAAAGAAATTTCCACTTTTTAGCCAATTTTCAATGGGAGTGAGGCTATACCTAATTGTTTCTAACAAACATGATTGTTTAAATAATTTATTTTTATTTTTAATAATATTCTCTCATAATATTTCTAGAAAATTGCAGTTTTTTTTGCAGAAAGAATTCACTTCGTTTCCATTTTTTAATTAGAGTGAGATGAGTAAATAATTATATTTAACAACATTAAGTGGTTGAACAATTTATTATTAATTGTATCAACATTTGATTTGAATAATAGTAGAAAGTTGCATTTTTTTTGTTGAAATTCTCAACTATTTGTCAATTTCTCATTTGAAGTTACTTGATAATTAATTAAATTCAGCAAATATGATTTCTTAAACAGATTATTATCGTTAACTCGCTTCTTTTTCATTGATGCTAGACAGTTTCAGTTTTTTCTGCAATTCTTAACTTTTTATCCACTTTTCACTGAGGAAAGTCATGAATATTCAAGTTACAAACATAGTTGTTTCAACAAATGATTATTGTTTGAAATATTTAAATTAATTAATAACTCTATTTGTCTTTCACAACCAGGTGTAGAAGAATCTAATCTGGGCGCCGTCATTCCTGAGGAAAGTTTTCTGTTGCGTAAAGGATGTACAGACGCGACTGGAATATTCGATGGAGTGAAGTTTCACTATAGGCAATGTAAGAATGATAATTCAAATAACTAAAAAATAAGTTAGAACAAATATTAAAAAAATTTTAAGTCCAAAGTATTCAGCATAACATGTTACTTTTCTGTCAATTCACTCGTGGGGTATGTTATAGAACAGTTTTTGATCGAATTGAAGTGTACTTGCAGCTGATGCTTCTCGCATGAAAACAAACCGTTTTATCTTTTTAACAAGGAGACATGCACAAATTACGTACATTTTTTTCTGAAATTATAAAAAAAATTAATTCTCAACAAAAATGTTCATTTTCAACCCAAACAGACGAGTTTTCTATAAAGAAGGAAAATTTGTAAGCGAGAAGAATAATTTTCTACAAAAAAGTGAATCTTCAACAAAAGACAAATATTTAAGCAAATACTTAAATTCTCAATCAAGAGGATTAATTCTTAACCAAAAAATACAAAAAAATATAAAGAAATTTGTTATCGAATAGTTGAATCTTCTACTGAAAAAAAAATCTTCAAGAAAATACATGAATTTTGAACAAAATGTTTAAATTTTCCATCAAGTAGATAATTTTCTAGCAGAATAATGTCAATTTTTCAACAAATCCTATAAATTTGTAGTTCACTTTTTTTTATCTATGAATGATAAATTATTACCCAAAGGTGGAATATCTTCAATTTTAATTAAAAAAGATCAATTTTCAATTTAAGAAACAAGTATGATACACAGAAGTTCAGTTTCTACCAAATAGTGGAATTTTCTATCAAATTGTTAAATTCATAACACAAAAGGACAATTTTTTTACAATACAGTTGACTTTTCTAACCAAGACTATGAATTTACAAACGAGAAGAAGAATTTTCCAGCAAAAAGACGATTCTTCAACAAAACACATACACTTTCATTTAAATAGATACATTTCCTACCAAGAAAGGCGACTGTTCGATGTTTATCTTCGAATAGAATATTTAAATTCTGTTTTAGAAAAATCAATTTCCAATCTATAAACCAATTTCAAACAGAAAAGTTAAGTTTTCTCACAAATAGTGCAAGTTTTTACCAACTCATCGAAATTTTCAAGGCAAAGGAAATCGTCTTGATATTGATTATGGGACCCTCGGCTAATTACATTTAACAAATCGATTAAAAGTTAACGTGGCTACCTATAAAAAATAAGAGGTAGTATTTTCTCATAATTTTTTTCACTTTTGAGTTTTCTGATACTTTGCTCTATAATGCAATTAAAATGGCCAATCTAGGCGAACGTGATTCCTAAAACTTTTTTGAAAATAATTTCTATGACGCGTATACGCATTTCTATCAAATTAGGAATTTCAATCGGGACCACTAAATCAACGGTTTTAGCAACAACAAAAAACGAAGTCTTCCTATAGTTGAAAAGATACAAAAACGAGCCGATGCTTGGACTATAAAGACTCATGTTAATGTTAAGCAACCTTGAATCAAATTTTACGTATAGGTAAATTTTTGAATCTTTAAATTAATTACTAAATATATTTTCCTTACAGCTAGAGTACCATGTCTAGGATGTATTCCTCCAGTACTCCCAACCCAACCAAATGATTTCGTACGGTCACATAAGACGCCTGTTGGAATGTATCGTGCTGATGGCTTTCATCAGTTTCTTTTCAGTAATTAGAAGGATAGGAGAACCCTCCATTTTACCCTGCAACGGTCTTTAGTTTTCACCTTTTTTTTCTGTGTTGAGGCGTACGCAGATGTTGAATGACTCACGGGTACCCATGGAGTTTTCTATGAGCTAAGCTTGTCTTCGTCGATTCGAATATGTTTTCTAATCGTCTCATGTTTCTATATGTCTTTATCGCTTTTCTTCTGTTACTTTAAATTTTATCATGATTCCTTCGTAATATATTGGTAACCTTGCCAATTGTCAATATCTCGGAGAAGTTTCCTTCCCTAAAGTAATCGAATTAAATAAGTATGTTCAATAAGGCAGGTTTGTTTCAACAATGAAAATTAGGTTGTAAGTCGTTAATAGCCCGAGGTTCTTAAGTTAATTATTAATATAAATTACGATGTTTATTTTTGGCATAAGTATAGGTTATAAGCCACAATTATTATTGCACTGCATTGTGATCTAATGTATCCATATAATAAATTAGAAAGTCTCAGAATTATAATTTATTTTTTATTTATTTTCATGGAAAAGTTGTTTTATTTTGTTCATATTACACAGATACTTCGAAGTGTTGTACTAAGAATCTAACAATATTAATTCGTATACCAGTCGACATATCACTAGTTGTAATACTGCTTTATTTTAAATAACATAACACTTTACACTTCAATTAGAGTCTCACATTTTGTAACACAGTTATATAAGTCTAGAGCAGCACATTGTTTGCTAACACTTTCTTTCAATTAATGCCGAACATACCAAGGTACTATATAATTGTTTAAATTTTGAAAGTAATGACTCAACGAGTAAACACTATCCATAAACGCTTAAAGCATATTAAAATATTTAATATAATTAAATACTATGCCAATAGTTTTCCGAATAAGTATAGGTAAGTACAGTTAAACAACTTTTCAAATATTAAAAAAAAATCATCTGTTAAAGGAGTAGTTTTGACAAATCAGAAATGATTAGTACTGATTATTTGAACGAATCTTACTTTAAATCCCTAGCAAGTGTGCTTTTTCAAACATTCTATTGATTCATCCAAACTGAGGCTGCTCAAATCTTCTAAAACAAAGTCATCTTCAGACAAACCGTCAGAGTGTAAAGACTCGTCTTCTGCTAATTCTTCAGCATCCTTACTCTCATCTACTTGACTTGGATCGTTGCAGGAACTTTCCCAAAATTCCGGACAAAACTGGAGCCTTCTTTGCGTGCGACCTTTTTTTTCGACTTCAGAAGCTTGAGATTATAACCAACATGGGTCAGTTGTCCAGCTCGTTTGACAGTTAACCGATTTCGAATAATTGAATGCATGGAGAAAAATGGAAGGTCTGTTTAGCCATATAGATGTGCAGACCGACCCTATTGCAGGGTCAACTATGGGACAGCCCTTGAATATGGCTAAAGCGACTATCTCTAGAAGGTTGAAACAAGAGGTTCAAATCGATCATCTCAAAGTGTCTACTCGATCATTTCAGATGGTCGACTCGGTCATCTCAAGAAAGCTGACCTGATCATATGATTGTCTCAGGCAGACCACTCGATCGTCTCAGATGGTCGATTCGACTTTCTCAAAGGGTCAACCTGGTCATTGTGAAGGGTCGATTTGGACACCTCGGATCACCGCTGTGATCATCTCAATACCGTCGATTCTATCAGCGCGGATTGATCGATTCGACCATTTCAAAGAGTGGACATGATTATCCCGGAATTTCAATATGCATATTTTAGGAGGGCAAATTCGATTATTGCAGAGGATCGATTCAAAAATATGATACGGTTGAAATTACTATTTCTAAGAGCCAAATATATATTTTTATATTATTTTTAAAAATTAATAAAAAAAATTAATTTGATTTTCTGATCTGGACTAGTATGAAGGTCTACTATGTAAACAGTGGGGAGCCTTCTATCAATTGATTTATAGTAAGCATTCTGATAATAATCTTTGATAAAAAATTACTAATTCATAATATAAAATCGTAACAAAATAAATTAGTAAGAAAAACTTCTTTCTGAATTTAATTTTTAACGTTTTTTCTACGAATTAGTAGTTTTTACTGAAGATTGGTATGAAAATACTTCTTACTATTCATCAATTGATAAAAGTCACCACACTATGTAATTAGTATAATTTCATAGTAATTCAGATGTAGAATATAACATATTCTATAGCGTATTCAAAAACAGTATATGGATTGAAAAAATGATAAACCCACAAGTAACCTTAAAATTAAACGAAATATTCAAATTAACGATGAATGGGTTAAAGTTTGCTAAAAATCGTGGTTATAAATGCATAGTTTTATTTTCACACAAGTGACAACGCAATTTCATTTTTGGTTTATCGGTAGTACTCACTGCTATATTTAATGTATATCCATAGAGATCCCTATATTAATGACAATTCTTTACAGCCTTCGTCACAGATAAATTTAAAAACTAATACAATTACGGTCGAACATTGTATATAAAACGTAGAATAAATTATTGAATATTATTAATTAATTAATACTTTAACGCATTCAAACTGCTAAGGCGCACAACTTTCGCTTGCCTAAAGATTTCCTTGTGTGTGATCCGTCCCATAAATATTCCCTAGAAAAAGTAAATAATCAATAAGCAAAATCAATCATTTGAATCAGTGGTGTCGTCGAGGACTGGCGGGTCTTTAGAAGAAAGTTAAATTTCTATCCAAAAAGTTCATTTCATACCAAGAAAGATGACTTTTCTATCATGAAAAATGAGATTTCAACAAAAGAGTGAAGTATTTAAGTTAGAAAGTCGAATGTTTTTGAAAGCGGTGGACTTTTAAATCGGAAAAGATAAATCTTGAACAAAAAACATAATTTTTGATCAAGAAAGATCAATTTCGAACAAGATTCTCAACCAAAAAGTTGAACTATCAACAGACAAGAATAATTTACTACCCAAAAAGACGAATTTTGAATGAAATATATGTATGAATTTTCTATCAAATAAATGAAATTTCAAGCAATAATTTAAATTTTTAACAAAGAAGATTCACAGAAAACACAACTTGTAATCTTTACAGCGATTTCCGCGTAATTTTTACATGTTACCAAAATCCACTTCTGTTATATCTTCTGTCTTAGTTTTTTTACTCAAAAAGACGAATTTTCAACAAAATACATAAAATTTTCTACCAAACAGTTGAATTTCTAACTCATACAGTATACAGAATACAGTTTTAGCCAAAAATGGTATATTTCAATTTTCAGACAAAAACTATTTGAAATTACATTGAACTCTCACGAATGAGAGTGTAAAATAACTTTTAACGGCAAACAAAAACAATTATTATAAACAAAACTGTTAAAAGTACAACCAGAAACATGAATTCTCGACAAAGAAATTTGAATAGTCCAAACGAAATACGAAATTTGCAACGTAAATAATGTTTTACCAAAAAAGACCAATTTTGAACAAAATACATAAATTTTCAGCAAAATTATTTAATGATATGATTCTTCAACCAGAAATTTTAATTTTTAAGCCAAAAATATGAGTTTTTACTACAAAAGTTATTTTAAAATCAAATTATAATAGTTAAATTTTCAACCAAAAACATGAACCTTCAACAACAAAAAAATGAATTTTGAACAAAAAAGATCATTTTCAGTAAAAAAAGATCAATTTTCAATAATATTCTCAATCCGAAAGTTTAACTATCATCAAACAAGGATAGTTTCCTACCCAAAAGATGACTTTTTAACAAAATATGTGAATTTCCTAACATACAGTTGAATTTTCAACCAAAAAGTTTAATTTTTACCAAGAAAATTAATTTTCTATCAAGAAATAAGAATTTTAACTTATCTAATATACAGGATAAGGTTTTAACCAAACATAAAATAGTTAAATTTTCCGCTAAAAAAAATTAACGATGGAAATGAATTTTTAACAAAGTTAATAAATTTCAACCGAAAATATGAATTCTCGACCAAGAAGTTTCATGTTCCACCAAAAAAGATTAATTTTGAACAAATTACATGAATTTCAAGCGAAATGTTTCAATGTTTAAGGCAAACAGATGAATTTTCTACAAAGCAGTAGAATGTTTACCACAACAGTTCATTTAAAAGGGAATATTTGAATTAGCAACTAAAAAGATGAACTTTCAACTAAAAAATAATTATTTTTGACCAAATAGTTTAATTTTCAAGCCAAAAAAAAAAAGAATTTTCGACAAAAAAGTAGAATTCTCACCATAAAAGTTCATTTAGAATCAAATGCATGAATTTTCAACCAAAAATTGAAACTTCCGACTAAAAAAGATCAATTTTAAATTTTAATTAAGATGAAACCAATAAAAATTAAATTAAGCTGTCACAAAATAAAATCGACATGAAAATTTTAAATAAAAATGCTCAATTTAACATAAATTCGAAAAAGTCGCAGTTTTTCAAATAAGCTTGATACCGACGCTTTCAGACTTGGGAGTTTCGGGACGCGAGTTTTCCCTTCCTGAGCCTGCCGCTTGACATTTAGAATTGAGAATTAATGCGACTGCAGGCGACACTGTTGCTCCAATTCCTATTTACATAAAACTTTCGTTTAAACAATCTGACAAAATTTCATGCATTATACATGTTAAACAAAGAAAAATAATTGTGAGAAAAAATATTCCAAAAATTCTGAAATTCAATATAGCAATTCTACGGTCAGGGTGCGATAATTAAATTAAAAATAATTTTACGCATGTTACAACGTTTCGCTACGAAACTTTGATTACTAAACACCAAAATCATAGTTGAATTTTGTTCTGAACTGTTAAATTTTCAAGACAATGAGACAACTTTTTTATAAAAAATTAAATGAATTTTGATTTCAATAGTTGAATTTTCAAACAAAAAAGATTAATTTTTCAACTCAAATGAAATAGTTTAATTCTCATTCAGAAAAATTAATTTTCAATCAAAGACGTGGACTTTGTACTAAAATTATCAATCTTCTACAGCAAAAATTTGTAATAAATTACATATATTTTTAACCAAATAGTTGAGTTTTTACATTAAAAAGATTATGTTTTGAACCAAAATGGAATAGTTAAATTTTCATTTGGAAAAAATTAATTTTCAACAAACTATATAAATTATCAACCAAATAGGTGGAGTTGTAAATTATAAAAGGAAAACAATTGTTGACAAAAAATGGAATAGGTAAATTTTTATTTGGAGAAATTGACTTTTCATTTGAAAAATGATTTGGTAATAAAAAAAGACTCAAATTTTCTGCTGCACAGTCGAATTTTCAAACAAATTTTTTAATTGTAAAGACAAAAAGACGAATTTCCTATATAAAATAGTAGAATGTTCAACCCGAAAATATGAAATTTTAACAAAAAAGTTCATTTTCAACCAAATAGTTAAATTTTCAGTTTAGGCAAAAAATTTTTACTCCAAAAAAGGGAAATTCTGAAAAAGTTCATTTCTCAACTAAACATAGAAATTTCCCACTAAAATTATGAATCTCCTACCAAAAAAAAAAATTTGTAAGAAATTACTTAAATCTTGAACCATATAGTTAAATTGATTAAACTAAAAATATTAAGTTTGAAACAAAAATGATATACTTACATTTTCATTGTGAAAAATTGATTTCAAATTTAGAAAACAGTTGAATTTCCAAAACTGACGAATTTTCTATATAAAATAATGGAACTTTCAACCGAATAATATGAAGTTTCAAGAAAAAGGTCAGTTTTCAATCAAATAGTTAAATTTTAACTTGACACATTTCGCTTTTGATCCTAAAAATAAATTTTCAAGAAAATTCACACATTTTTTACCAGATAGTTGACTTTTACTTAAGATTAATTTTCCACAAAAAGAAAAGACAAATTTTTAACAATCCACATTAATTTTCAATCAAATAGATGAAGTTATATAATATAAAAAAAATTTCTAACCATCAATCGAACAGGTAACTTTTTATTTGAAGAAATTGAATTTTCATTTGAAAAATTATTTTGTAATAAAGACTAATCTTCTACAAAAAACTTACGTTTTCTACCACATAGTAGTCTTTTCATAGACATTTTTGAATTTTAAAGACAAAAAGACGAATTTCCTATATAAAATAGTAGAATTTTCAAGCCGAAAATATGAAATTTTATCAAAAAGTTCATTGTCAACCAAATAGTTGAATTTTCAGTTTAAGAAATAATTTTTTACTCCAAAAAAGTGAAATTCTAAAAAAGTTCATTTTTCAACTGAACATATAAACTTTATAATAAAATGATGAATCTTTTATAAAAAAATGAATTTGTAAGTAGGTCTACTTTCAACCAACGAGTTAAAAAAGTGATTTTTTGATAAGAAATGTAATTAATGATAATGACCCCTGAATATTTGAATTATATTTTTCCCACAGTTCCAGCTCTCCATGAGCTTCACGTACGACGACCCAGACCCTCCCATCTATCCTCACACAAATTGAAATATGCACGTGAGAACTGGAAGATAAAGTTTTATTGTTAATTAATAATTACAAATAAAGTTTAAACGACAATAATTAATGCTACAATAATCCGTGATTACTTAAATAAACATAAATAACTTTAAGCTTGTATTGTAATATAACCTAAAAAATATCATTATTAACTGTTTCGAATGCCACATAATTAAGTAAAATAGATACTTACAAATACGGTCGCTTGCATCCCCAATACTAGGGAATAACACTAGCAGCACCGCAAGCACAAAACTAGCACTACTAGGAATGATTGGGAACACTTTAAAAACTGTTTATCGGGTCCGTTATGCAAATTGGCACCAATTAGCGATACTGGTAACCTTTAAATTGTCACGCGCATGATTGACGCGCAAACGTCGAGCAATCGAGCAAATGCTCGACCGTTCGACCATATAGAAGGACTGACTGGCTCTCTAAATTTTGACTTTCTAACTTTGACCATCCATTTTTCTCCGTGTGCACTTTACCAAATGTACTGAAACTTCTCTCGGTTGCTGTTAATGTAGCTTGCATTGTTTAAATATCCCTTGCAACAATACTAAGCGGCGTTTCGGTAAAAAATGATTTCCACCAAGCATCAGCACTGATCGTTGGTTTTATACTTTGCAAGTAAGGACTGCTGTATATGCCAGTTTCACTTCGATCGGCAGCAAGATCTGTGAAAATAATTTGTAATTTTGCAGATTTGCCGTACAAGAAAGCAATTCTGTCTTGAATAAACTTCATTCCTTTTAATTGCTGATCTGAGGTTAAATTTTTTCCATTGAACTTGGGGTCTACGGTGTTGGCTGCATTATGGATTGATCGCATGCTGAATAAACTTCGTTCTTTCAGGAATGCTCTAATGTTCTCGTCTTCTCCCATCGAAAAAGTTGATCATTTCAGCTTTTCTTCGCTAGTATTAATTATATCATAAGAAGCATCTGGAACCAAACTTAATGCTGCGACGTTTCCTTTAAGGATGGTGATCAATTTTATAACAGGCGTTAAGATCTCGAGAAGGCTCTGAAGACCACACCAAAAATCTTCATCTAATATACATAGTTTGCCGTACTTCGAATGATGAATATTTGTCAACATTTTCTGATATTGCCAAAGTTTTTGAAGGAAATTTGTTTTCTAACAAACTTTCTGCACAGAAGTCCGTCGACCCCCATCGAGTTTTTCCTGGAAGTTTGAGTGAAGTGACCTTCAAATTTCTCTCTTTTTGAATTTTTACGAGGGATGCTTTTAAAAGCTGAGATCTGTTTATCTGTTTCACAACAGAATTGGCTTGTTCCTGAACATCATGGAAAGTTTTCCGGCCCATAAAATCACCGATCAATAAATTTAAACAATGGGCACAGCAGCCATATACAGCAGTATGACTTTTTTCCTCAGTAGATATTGTTTTGTAAAGAACTTGTTCTGGAGTAGATACAATTATGCTTATTACTGCTTCGTTTCTGAGTAACAAAACGAATATGTACCTTGATAAATCTACATTCTAACTAGCAAATAATCAAAATTAAAAAATATCATTTACATTAGAACGGTTTTTATGTATGCTTCGTGGAATTTTGTTTTTCTTCAGTTCCTCTACCCTCATCCCCCAGTTTTGTTCAACTGCCCAAAAAATATCTCTGAATAAAAAAAACATTGTCGGCAATTTAAAAATACTCAGTAACCTTCGAACTAATTTTCAAATGTTTAAACAATTTTAGTTTGTTCGAAGAATTGCTTTTATTGGTAAGCCGCTAAATACACGCACTTTCTAGACGCCATGAGATCTTCATATTAATGATAAAAATAAAATGATGTGTTTAAATACTTTTACAATTTTTTAAATAATAAGTGTTTGTTCAAGTATATATTTTACTTTAAAAAAAGGGGGAAAAATATTTTATCTCACCAAATTTGCGACAGATGTCAATATGGTTAAATACAAATTTGTTTTTTAGGAATGCTCGTAAATGTTTAACCAAATTTAAATTGTTCACATAATTGTGTAAACATCGTTTTGTACTCTCAGAAACTTTTTTCAAGTAACATATTACTTAATACATAAGCAGAAGGTGGCTTCCAGGCAGGCCGTAACTTTGAAAAAAATTCTTGCCAATATTCATTTTCAAACATCGATAAAGGTGCAGCTGTTGCGTAAATTGCCCTCGCAGCCAATGCACCAAGATCCATCTGAAAAAATTAACCGAATTATACATAGTATACATTCTGCAACAAAATTATATATTTTTTGTCAAAAACTCTCCAGAAAATCAGTGAATAAAGAGAAAGATTTTCAAAAGAAACAGATTATTATATTTTAACTAAAAACAAATGCATCTCACTTAAATCGAGAAAACTCCCTTTATTGCTTGTAGTTTTACTTACAAAAAAAAACACAATTAAACTGATTCTTTATTTTCAATTTAGTTAATTTTAATCATTCACGTTGATTTATTACGTTCAAAGTTGCAAATAATTTCAAGAAAGAATGTGTATACATACAAAAAGTATTTTAACGTACTTGCACTTTCTCGGAAATCGTGTCAAAAAATTGTTTCAGAGCAGATTTTTCTTTCTCTGATCGTTGGATAATTGATGGTACAGCTACTACAACTTACTGCATGTGGGCAAGACTCATATTTCAAGAGGTGATTTTTTTGCCTCGTAGCATTTTTTTGGTAAAGTGCATTACAAAATTTGCACTTAAATCGCTCTGTGCCCGTCCGTGTGTCTACAATTTTTTGATAATAATTCCGGATAAGGCACTTTGGTTTTGTCATTTTTATAGGCTAAGATATAATTACATAGCTTTTCCATTGTAACCATCTGAAGGATCTGAAATATAGAAAGATGACAATCTAAACACATATTCTATTGACAAAGTATTTTTTCTATGTACTTCAAGAACAAAATATCCCACAACGCCGACAAGTAAAAACTTTGACAGAGGTTAAACGCTGATATAACCTATAATTCTAATTATTATACCATTACCATTAAGCCATTAAAACTACAATTTATTTTATAGAGGTAATTAATCATTAACTCTCTTATGGCTAATAGCACATAAACTTAAGCTTTGACACAATGAAAACCTGACTGGATTCTTAGTTGATATTTAAAATATGTTTTTAAGCTTTTTAACATTAAAAAATCGTTCTAGTGCAACGAATAAATTAATTTTGTTGATTTAATAGAATAAATTCTTAAATTCTCTCAAATTGTCAGAGATTTTATTTCTCGGTTATATTCTCGGTAATATTCTCGTTCTCGTTCCCGTTCTCGAAGTAATATAACTGACTCAGAACTCTAGAGAGCAGGCGTCAGGCACGGCATGTAAGGACAGTAGATCAAGGAAAGATCTGATTGGAGCGTTGGCCCCAAAAATTCCCACGAATCCTCCATCCACTCGGGAACCAATGAGGTACATACCGCCCACCAGGACGAGCTGCAGCGCGCTTTCTACGTGTGTCTGAAAAAAGCTGCATTTTTCAGCATCAATAATCAATGAGTTTTACCAGAGGTAATTGTTTAAACAATTTATCGTTATTTATAAAAATATTCATTTAGAATAATGCTAGAAAATTGCTGTTTTTTCTGACATTTTCCTCTTTTGGTCCACTTTTCAATAAGACTGATGTCCAAATGAATCAAAGTTTTAAAAAAATGGTCCAAATAGTCTATTAATAGTCATTATGATATTCTCTGAGGATAGTGAAAGGAAGATGCGTTTTTATTTGGAATTTCCGAACAGATGTTTAAATACATTATTATTGTTTATCACTATTTTCTCCTATATTAGCGCAAGACAATTGCGGTTTTTTCTGGAATTTTTTACTTTGTGTCAACTTTTTACTTCTAGCGAGGTAATATTTACATAAATTTATCAAAAATGATTGTTCAAACAAATTATCATTTATAACTACTTTTACCTATGTTAATGTTAGAAAGTTGCGGTTTTTTCTGAATAAAATATTAATTTTATATTCTTTTCATTTAGTTAGTTACAAATTTCAAATTTTATTAGACTATAATTATTAAGATCTGGAATAATATTTAAGCAATTATTAATATTTTTCCTAATAAAGAACATTTCTGCTATTAGTCTTTTAGATTCATTAGGTTCATGATGTGAAACTGTAATATTTTCCGAATCAATTAAATGTCCAGTTTCAACCTGGTGTTCAGCTGCGACTTTATGGTATTTTCGATTTTGTCTAAAATCATCATGATGTTCTTTAATTCTAGTAGAAAGTAACCTACCTGTTTGACCAACATAACATTTCTCACAATTCAAACATTTAATTTTATATACTACATCAGTAAGCTGCGAATTATCTGAAAAGCCTTCGTCTAATTTGATAAATTTATCAAATTTTAATTCGTTTCCAAAATTTGTTCTGATATAAAAATCATTCAAAATCCTTTCAAATTCAAAAGATAAGTTTTCATGATAAGAAATTCACAGTGTTGATTTAAACATTAAATTCCTAACTATATTTGCAATCGTTTGTTGGAATAAAGAATCTTTAATTGTTTCAAGTTTATTATTAATATGTGTTCGAATAAATTCTATTGGATAATTATTCAAATGAGTCTTTTTGTGTTGCATTAGATGATTCGAAAAAAATTTCAATATCTAGCAGAATAAGTATCTTTACGATACCAAACTGTAGTGATATCACCCGAGTGAGTTTTTATAACTTTAACGTTTGAAAAAGGAATAGAATTATTGCTTTTAATTCCATGTGTAAGTATGGATGATAAGAATTGAATTGATTTATAGCATAAAGTAGTTTATCTTTCTGTAAAATAATAAAAGTATATGGTAATAAACGTAGCAATACATTTTCATTTCTTTGTGTTTTACAGTGTGCAAAATAAACTGTAATTTAATCATCACAGGACTTATTTATTCTGCATGCATTTGATTTACTCTATGAAATTTTGAACAGATTCTAATACAGTTTGGTAGAAGTAATTATTAATGAAATTTGACAAACAAAAAAGAAAGATTTATTGTGCGGGCGTAGCACGCACAGTGTTCTGCTGATTCTAGAAAATTTCTAGGTACGGAATATTGACGGTATAATATAATACCGCGAATTTTAAGAATGTTCAAAATGGATTTTTGTCTTTTATTTCAAAAATCTCCACGTGGTGCTTTATAGAGAAAGGTTTTCAATATAATTCATCCGGAATATTTTTGCTTCTAATTGGTTAGTCAACTTTGATTTCAAAAATTCATAATTTGAAGAGAAATTTGAAAACAATGATTTTTCAAATGTGGTTGATGATACTGATGATAGTTTGTACTTGAGATATAAAAACAACGAAATTTTATTTGTAGAAGAACGGAGTCTAGGGTCTAGGAAATGAGGTTTTCAAATTTAACAGTTTGTTCTAGATTGAAAGATTTCATAGTGCTTCTTCCACATAGTCGACGCACACTGGAAGTTTTCATAAATCTGAAGATTTTGTATGTAAAAATCGCCAATAGTAATCGGTATATATAGCAGTGAATATTTTCGAACAGTCTCACTCACCCTTCAGGAGAAAATCTTCCTGCAAAAATGAAGATCTACATCAGCGCTCTGCCTCTTACCATCGGAATTATTCTGCAACTTGGTGGTGAGTATACTCAATATAAAATAGATCTCAAATCTGAAAATGAAATATGACATACAGAATAATAAAGTTAAACCTATTGAGCTCAAGTTCAAAATAAAATTACATGAAGTTATAAAATTTGAATATTTAAACCATTTTTTCCCGCTTTGAAAAAAGCCATAGTGAAATATCCCATTAATTGATGATAATCAAAATGTTGTTAACTGGTGTTGAAAAAATATTATTAATTTGCCATAACCTTAACACTAAGTTACAAGATCATATGAAATTCATGTTCATTCGATGTTCATGGTATTTCTTGATGCATTCTGAAGCGATGATCCTATATTAACATATGTAAGAGGCAAAGATGCTTTGATTTGTGATTCGCTCAATTTCACAGTTTTTCGTTTTTAGGCTTCAAAACGTTTAATTTTTGTCTATTTCATGCTCTTTACATTTCCGATACATGGTATTATTTTATCCCTGAAACTTCTGGTAATTAATTATCCAATCTCAAACAGTTAAACTTTTAAGTAGCTTAATTTTGGCCGCAACCTAAATTGAAATTGTTTAGCATTTAATTCCTAATTTCAAACTGTTTCAGCTAAAAATGTTTCTAGTTAAACTGTTATATATAAACTCACAAATTTGAAATCTGCAATTATTCGGCTTTGGAGTTGTTCAAAAGAAATATGTGATGCGTGAATATTTGTTCAAACTGTGAACATGTGACATATCACGGAAATTGCTTGATATAAAAGCTGCTGTGTTGATCCAGCGTTATCTCTGCTTAGGCTTCAAATATTTCTCAATTTTAGGAACAATTATGGAATTTTATTTTCCTTTTCCGTCATTATTTCATCAACGCATTTTATTTTAAATTCTTTTATTGATTATTTAATCAAAAATGTAGATTTTTCAACAAAGCAATTGAATCCTCAACCAAGATAGATCAATTGATCTTTCAAACAAGAGAGCATTCACATGCTACGTAACATTTTTAATTGCGTGTCCAATCTAAAAAGAGCGATGTTACTGAATTTGTCCAAAATATCAAATACATTGTTGTCGAAAACCTCATTGGCTGCGACACTGTATGAATATAACTTTTAGTCACTGTTTTCAGATTGTTTATCTATTAATAAACATTTCTGAATTTTGTGCAATATCAATTTTGTATATCAAAATTTCCAAACGAATAATTTTACTTTATCATAAAATTTATTTCTAAATGTTTCGAAAAATTATTGATAGAAGAGAAAATTTAAATGGTAAATGATTGATATGGGAAAATAACTCTGTTCTCAAAATTCTGCTACCACACCCTAATATGTTAGCTTTTTTACATTTTCAAAGAGTTCAGGAACATTGAATTATGGAGAAAAAATTATTTTGAAGAATTTAAAGAAAATTAGAAGCTTTTTAATAGAAAAATACATGGGAATTTTTCAGAGTGTCAAGAGAATGAAGAAAATGTTCTGAAATTCAGGGGAAATTTTCAAATGATTATTCTTTGATGATTATTTACAGGAAATTGAAAAGAATACAAAAATTTTAATCAATTCCCAAAATGTTGAAAAAGTGTGTAAAATATTTTAAAGAAAAATTTTGCAATTTTGCAATATTACCTAATTTTATAAAACATTCCAGTAAAGTTCAAGATTTGTTAATAAATTTTGAAACGAGTAAAATATAATTCAAATTCGTGAAAAGTTTTAGAATTTTTTTGAAGATTTCACGCGAATTGAAAAAATAGGTTCCTCGGAAAAAACTAAATGATTTTATATTTTGAAAAATTAATTTCAAGTAAATATTGAATAAGATTTCAAAACATTTAAAAAGATTTCTAAAATTTAAAAAGATTTCTAAAATTTGAAAAGAAAAATCTGATAGATTTCAAGGACATTTTCATAATTTTGCAGAATTAAAAAAACACGGGAAATTTTTTATAATTTTTAAAGATTAGAAAGTTTGGAAGGTATGCAAAGAATGAAAGAAGATTTTTTTTGAGATTCACGTGAAAAATACAAATGATTCTTCATTTTTAAAAATGCATTTTACGAGTAAATTGAAAAAGGTTTCAAAAATTTCCAAACGATTTCTTAAAATTATGAAAAAGAGTGTATAAAATTTTAAACCAAAATGTTTCAATTTGATAAGATTAAAAAATCGAAGAAAAATCGAGTAAATTCAAGAAATGTTTTGAAGATTTGAAGAGATTCAATCAGAGTTTTGAATTTAAAAACATTTTTAAAAATGTAGATTTCCGAAGATTTGAAGGAGAAACTTTAGAAGCTTTAAAAGAATTTCGAAAGGCTTTATTAGAATAAACAAACTTTCTTTAAATTCTTCGGAAAATTTCAAAACTTTAAGGCAATTTTTTACATTTTGGATGATTTTTCAAAATTTTAGGAAAAATTCGAGACAGTTGAAAATATTTGAGGAATTTAAGACATTTTAAATAGATTAAATTATTTTAAATTTAAATTAAATTTTTATTTCTTCCAAACTTCTGAAAGTTGTAAATATCTTTTGAAAAATCTCGAATTTTTCATAATATTTTGTAAAATTGTATGGAAAAAAAAGTTTTTCAAAATCTTCTAGATTCTTTTTTGATGGATCCGAAAGATTCAAAAATCTTTATATTGTATTATTACACAGCCACACAAAAAAAATCTTTTTTTTCGGGTCTGGAGGTCAAATCACGTTTACTGTAGGTGTTTGGGGTCGCTGAATTCGAATCCGAGGTCCAAAAAAATCCCAGCACGTCAATATTCTGACAAAACCTCAAAAAACCTCATGAAAATATTTTTTTTTTGGGTCTGGAGGTCAAAACAAGTTTGGTATCTATTTTTGCAGGCGCTGATTCCGAATCCGAGGTCCAGAATACCCTAGTACGTCAGAGTTCTGACATAAACTGAACAAATCTCATGAATTTTTTTTTTTTGGTTGTTACGTAATATGTGAACGCTTCCCAAGCAGTTCAATTTCTGACCAAAAAGCATGACTTGTTGACAAGCTAATTGAATTCTCAGCCAAATAAATTAATTTTTAACCAAATAGTAGAACGGTCAACAAAACAAAATTAATTTCGAACCAAAAATAAAATATAGTAGACTTTTCAGTCAAAAATAGTTGTATTTCCTTAAGAAGTTCTACTGATTCTATTCACATCCATGAAAAAAACGATAAAAAGGGGAAAAAGGGAAGCTTGCACTTTTTTTTTTTAACTGTACCATTGCAGGGCCATCTTTCGCAAAATTCGCAAACTTTGTTCAAATTCATCATCAGGAAACGTACTCAATGTTATCTAAGTTCATAGCGTTATTTCTACTGACCCCCCCCAGTCATCATGTTAAAAACCTTAGTTTTTGGCGTGACCCTCTGCCCCCTCAAATTCGTAACGTAGTTTATGGACTACTTCTAGGGACTCTAGTTCAGAAATATGTAAAATAAATGTAGCGTTCGTTGAAAAAATTTGTTAGTAAGAAATCCACATATTTGTGCTTCCAGTATCAAATTCAATGATGGCGTCAACTGTTGATCTGCTGAAAACAAGTAGATACCTTGATTTGATTATTTCTGAATACGTCACCGATCCACTTACTAAGAAAGTTGTTGCAATAAAAGTGAATGGTGTGCGTCATGCAGTAGTCACCGGACCAACATCGCAAGGTAAGACCGATAATTTAAGAACTAAAGTACAACTTAGACCAAAATTCAGAGAATTCTCAAACGTCCCGGTTTTTTTTTATAACTGAGGGACCCTATGCATTAAAGGCACATACAATTCTAACTTATGAGAAGACATCCCCCCTTAAAATTTAAGAAATCTAATTAAAATTTTTTAATGTTTTTGGTTTTTTTTTTGAGAATAATTTGGTAAATTCTTACTCTTTATTATTAATTAACAGAATAGATCTATTTTCATATAAGTAGTTGCGAATTTTCAACCAAAAAAGATAAACTCCTAACCACCAATATAATAGTTGATGTTTTAACTAAGGGGAGATTTTCACTTTAGATCAGAAACAGTTAAATTGCACAAAAAGAGAAGAATTTTGAACGAAATACTTGAGTCCTCAACAAAGAAAGATTTTTCAGTCAATAAAAAAATGTCATCCAAAATGTAGAATTTTCATTAGAGAAAAGATGAATTTTCAACCAAAAAGATTAGTTTTCGACTATCAAAGACGAATTCTCAACAAGATGCATGAATTTTGAACCAAATTGTGGAATTGTCAAACTAAGACCACGAGCTCTCTTCAGAGAAGTTGAATTTTCAATCAAATCATTATATTTTCAATCAAAAATTACATGAATTTTTAACCGGATAGTTGACTTCTTAAACTAAAAAGATAAATTTGCACCCATGAATGAAACAATTAAATTACCATTTAAAAAAAATTAATTTTTAATATAAAAAATTGAATCTTCTACAAAAATGTTGAATTTTCAATCCAATAATCATGTGAAATCATGTGAAATAAAATAAATTAATTTTATACTAAAACAGACGAATTAAAAAAAACATGAATTTCCAACTAAATAGTTGCGTTTTCAGCTGAGAAAGTTTTTTTACCAAAAAAAGTAAATTTTTAATAAAATACGTGAATTTCTAACCAGATAGTTAAATTTCCAACCAAGAAGATTAAATTTCTACCAGGAAACTCAAATTTTCATCAAATTACATAAGTTTCATACTGAATAGTTAAATTTTCAAACTAAGAAGATTAATCTCCAGCCAAAAATGGAACAGTTAAATTTGTTTTAATATACAAAAAATTAATCTTCTACAATATATTTGAATTTCCAACCCGAAAATATGAAGATCCGACAAAAGTGTTCCTTTTCGAACAAACAGTTATGTTTTGAGTTGAATTTTCAACGAACTTCATGAATTCTCAATCAAATAGTTGAATGTCTATAAAGAAAAATCAATTTTTAACCAAAAATGCAATAGTTGAATTTACACTTGGAAAAAAATAATTTTAAATAAGAAAATGAATTTTCTACAAAACTGTTAAATTTTCTAATACATAGTTGAATTTATTACCTAATTGGTGAATATTTAAGACAAAAAGACGAAATTTTCTATAAAAAAAAGTTAAATTTTCAACCCTAAGATACAAAATTTTGAAACAAAATTTCATTTTCAACAGAGGAATTAAATTTTAAGTTGAAAAATTAATTTATAAACCCCGAAAAGGAAAGCTTTAAAGAGTAGTTCAATTATCAACGAAGAAAATAACTTTTTTTTAAAGTAGTTAACTTGAAACAAATGATTTGAACCATAAATCCGAAGATATGAGTATTCAATGAAAAATATACTATTTGATATTTAAAAGCAATACAGATTTTAATTTTGAATAAAACACAATAGAATTTAACCAAAATAGACAAGTTTTCAACAAAGTAGTTGAATTCTCAACCAGAAAAAAATAATGTTCAACCAAACGGCTGCAATTTTACCTAGAAAAATGAATTTTTGTAGTAAATAGTTAAATAGTTAAATTTTCTACCAGACTGTTGAATTTTCAAGCTAAAGCGATACATTATTTCCAAAACAGTCAAATCTTTAACCAAAAAATATGAACTTTCAACAGCAAAAATTTTATTTTCAAACAAATACTTGAATTTCCTACCAAATTGTTGAATTTTCAAGTAAAGATGTAAAATTTCCAACAAAGCATTTGAATCCTCAACCAAAATAGATTCTAAACAAGACGATTAATTTTATAATAATGGCGTAGTGAAATTTTTAACCAAACAGATGAATTTTTATATAAAATTAATTTTTAACAGAGTAATCAAACTTTTAAACAAGGGGTTGAATTTCCGACAAAAAAAATGACTTAATGGAACTAATTGCATTTCTAGCCGATTAAATAAATTTTTAACCGAATAGTAGTATGTTTAAACAAACAAGATGAATTCCGAACCAAAAATATAATATAGTTGACTTTTCAGCCAAAACTATTCGGACTTTCTTGATGGCTTCTATTAATTTAGTTCACATTTGAGAGAACAATGATAAAAAGGGGAAAAAGGGACGTTTCTTGGAAAAAGGGGGAAAAAGTAGAATTCTTCAGGAAGAGGAATAAAGGGGGTTCGGAAAATGAGCGTGCAGTCTGAAATATGAAAGTGCTTTTCAAATTTCTTGAAATATCATGGAACTGTGCCATGGCAGGACCATCTTTTGCAAAATTCGCAAATGTTCAAATTTATCATCAGGAAACGTACTAAACGTTATCTAAGTTCGAAACATTATTCCCACTGACCTCACCACCTCTTAATCTCCTTGTTAACAACTTTGGTTTTTTGTTTGCCCCCACCCCCTTCCCCGCCCACCGCCCCTAAAATTGGTAATGTAGTTTATGGGCGACCCCTAGGGACTCTTTAGTTCAAAACAATAACAATAGTTGAACAAATTCGTTAATATTTTTTGAATTCAATTTATTCAGAAAAAAAGATCTTCTCTTTCCATTTGGCTGGGATTCGAACAACAGATCAACTGATTTCCGGTCAGGTGCTCTAACAAATTGAGCTACAGAAAGATCAGAGTAAGAATCCCTTTTTCTGATATACGCTTTATTCAGCAAAATGTTATATGGGTAATTGTCAAATTGAAGGCAAACTTGAAGTCCCAATAATATAACATTAACTTAGAAGCTCGTACCGATTTTTTTTTAATTTTAATAAACACTTATTATCATCCTCTACAGAATGGGCAGTTCCTTTTTTTCATTTCTGTTCCTATTTACTTTAATTTAATATAAGAACACCCGAAACGTCATTACCGTACGGCGTCCCAACCTCCCTTTACACAAGGATAAACTGATTTTCTCCGTTTTTTTAGACAGTAACGTGAAAAACGCTTAACGTATCAAGTTTGTAAACTTCACATGAACATAAATTTAATGTAGGCACATTTTTTTCATTCAAATAAATAATATTTTAAAAGCCTTGATGTCTGTCCCTCAATTCTTTCCATTTCAGAAGTCATTACCGTACGTCTGTTTTTCTAGTAAAATATTGTTGTTACAGTGGAGTAATAAATACAAAAATATTAGGCGTATTGTTTAATACAAGTTTCTATAAAATTGAGCTTAAAATATTAACTCTCTTTTCTGTGAATCCGATATTAAAACTGAAAAGTGCATCTTGACAACAAATACGTCATTACCGTACGTGCGTTAAAAACCATTTTCGGAGTGAAAAAAATTTATGAAAACAATTCCTTTACTTGCTTGGTGGTGTTTTCTTTCATAAGTAGGTGACTTTAGATAATTAAAATTTTTTATTTTTTCATAAACAATAAAAAAGGTTAAACTTTAACATTTTTCTCGCATCATTACCGTACGGTACAATAGAACAGCGTACGACTGATTATATGCGCGTGCCCATGGATTCATTATTATTTCTTATTTTCATAACTGCCCCTTTTGGATTTAAAATAGTTACATGTGATAAGATCGATTTCCGTTATGAAATATTTAATTCCTAATAATAATATGATTGCTACTGTAGGTGCTGAAATTTGCCTACAATTTGACAATTACCCATATACAAATAAATTTTTAATAGGAATCTGTATTATCATCGGAGATGGTAAATATCGATCCGATGAGAAATCCAATCACAAAAACTGTGAATAATGGAAATCTACAATAACGATCAAAGTTAAATCCTCTAATACAGAAAAATTTTTTCGTCATCACAGACAAGATGGAGATATAAATTGAAATTTTTTCAGTTCAATTTATCCAGAAAGAAAAATCTTCTTTCAGTCTGTTGGGATTCGCACACCAGATCAACTGATTTCCGGTCAGGTGCTCTAACCTGTATTAGAGGATTCAACTTTGATCGATATTGTAGATTTCCATTACTCACATTATGTGTGATTGGATTTTTCATCGGAAAGATATTTACCATCTCCGATGATAATATAGATTCCTATTAAAAATTGATTTGTATATAACATCTTTCTAAATAAAGAGTATATCAGAAAATGAGATTCTTACTCTGATCTCTCTGTAGCTCAATTGGTTAGAGCACCTGACCGCAAATAATTTGATCTGGTGTTCCCCATAGTCGTGAAAGAAGATCTTCTTTTCTGGATAAATTGAATTTAAATAATTTTAATTTATATCTCTATCTAGTCTTTGATGACGAAAAATTTTTTCTGTATCGGAGGATTTAACTTTGATCGATATTGTAGATTTCCATTATTCACAGTATGTGTGATTGGATTTCTCATCGGATCGATATTTACCATCTCCCATGTTAAAACAGATTCCTATTGAAAATTCGATAACAAAAAATCCATATATTTCTGCTTCCAGCATCAAGTTCAAAGTCACCAGCAAATAAACAGCCGACATCGTTGATTAGATTGCCAAGGACTAGTCCGCATCAATCTCTACCTATCTACGATATGCAAAACGACCTGGTTGCAATATTCTATGATGAAAAGTTTTATTTAACCGACTTTATTCTAACAGAACGTGAGTGCGATAATTTAAAAACTAAAATACAATCTACACAAAAAAAATCAGGGAATTCTGCCTCAAACGTCTCAGTTTGTTAAAATTCTCATCAGAGAAGGTATTAGCTTTGTATAAAATCTGATACCCCTCCACCCCCATTTTCGTCAAATGTCCACGTTTTTGAATTTATGAAATCTAAAACTTTTGCTGAGTTGTGCTAGGCTAGCACCATAATAACCTTCACTGACAATTTTCACTCAAATTCATATTTTCCAAAAAAAAATGAAATATTTTTAGACTTAGAATGAATTTTTGGCCCAAAATCTTTAAAGTATTTTAGATTTTAAATTTCGATTGAAGGTGGTTTCTCCAAACTTGGTCGTGGATCTGATTCTTGAAATGTTTTGAATTGTTAATTATTGTTAATTTGATTTTGAACTTTAATGTTGGAATCACGATTTTGAATTTTTCAGGATTGAATTTATTCCAAGTTCAAAAATATTGCATTTTTAAAAAAATATTAATTTGAGTGCTATTCGTCATTAGAGATCATTATTGTGCTAGCATAGCACAACTCAGCACAAGTTTCCATTTTTCGAATTCCTGAAATTGATTATTTTTTGGAATTTTTTTCAGTCGCTTTTTTCGAAAATTGTTTAAGATTTTTAATTGATATTTTCAGCACAGTATTGTGCACCAGTTTCGTTTTGTCAGAAAAACAGAATGGCGTGGCTGACATAAATGTTTTTTTCATTTTTAGGCTTAAATTTTCCTTTTTTCAAAAATTTTTCACAGCAAGATATAGCACAATCAAGCACAATTTTCATGTTTGCCATCATTTTTCTCAAATTTCTGGACATTGAGTTTCTACCATTTATAAGGTTTATGGTTTGCCATACTGGATCCCGAATTTTTAATTTTCAAAGAATGATATCTGATTTGAATTCAGCAACCTAGAACCTCTAAATATGACATTTTTTGTAAAGTTTCTCACACTCTTTAGATTTGTTGTGAACAAAGGCGGATCCAGGGGGGATTGAGGCAACCCTACCCCCGAGATTTAAGACACCAAATTTAAAAATTTGTATATCAGGTACACAAAGTATTTAAGGTTTCTTAATTTCCTCGACAAATGTGAGCCTCCCAATTAGCAGACCTTATTTTCAGTATGTTTTGACCCCCCCCCCCCTTCAACTTTATTATTTTCGAATACATTTTTTCGGGAATTCATTTAGGGGTTCATAAAAAAATACCGTAAAACGATTTGTGCGAGGAAGATTTGTTTAAATCGTACTGTTTTTCTTCAATTAACATAGTAGTTCAATTTTTAAAAGCAGCTGAATTAAATTGGCGGATAAGTGAAATTGCGTGCGATTTTGCACAAAGCAGTGGAGAAACTGACAAACAAATATTGACCTCTTTCATTTCTTTTTTAATAAAAAATCTTTTGTCACTTATTATAGTCAGAAGTTACTCCTTTTTATACTTTTCTTTTAAATTCACTTTTTCTTTTAGGTGCGCCAACGTATCCTCCCCACCCCAAGTAATTCTTAGTTGATGATTTTTTGAAATATTTAAATTAATTAATAACTATATTTTTCTTTTACAACCAGGTGTAGAAGGACCTGTTCTGGGCGGAGTCATTCCTGAGCAAAGTTTTCTGTACCGTAAAGGACGTAGAGACGCGACTGGAATATTCGATGGAAAGCACTTTCGCTATAGGAGGGGTAAAAATGATAATTTAAATAACCAAAAATTATCTAGAATTTATATTAGAAAACTCCATCTCAAATGTTTTTAGCACATTAAGTTTCTTGTCTGTGAATTCACTCCTAGGGTATGTTATAAAACAGTGTTTTCCCGAATTAAACTGTACTTGCAGCTGAAAAAATTAATTCTCAACAAACATGTGAATTTTCAACCCAAACAGACGATTTTTCTATAAAGAAGGCAAATTTTTAAACGAGAAGAATAATTTTCTACAAAAAAAGGCATTTCTTCAACAAAAGATAAATTTTCAATCAAGAGGATGAATTCTTTACCAAAAAATACTTGAATTTTGAACAAAATGGTTAAGCTTTCAATGAAGAAGATAATTTTTTAACATAAAAGTCGAATTTTCAACAAATCATATACATTTGCAAAAAAAGTTTAATTTTTTTATCTAAGAATAATAAATGTTCACCCAGAAGTGTCATATTTGCAATTTTAATTAAAAAAGGTCGATTTTCAATTTTTAAAAACGAATATGATACACAAAAGTTCAATTTCCACAAAATAGTAAAATTTCCTATCAAATTGTTCAGTTTATGAGACAAAAAGACGAATTATCTTCGAATCAGTTGACTTTTCTACCCGAAGCTATGAATTCACAAACAAAAAAAATAATTTTCCAGCAAAAACTCGATTATTCACCAAAACACATATATTTTTATTTGAATGGATCAATTCTTACCAAAAGAGACGATTGTTAAAATTTTATCCTCAAATAAAATATTAAAATTTTCATTTAGAAAAATTCATTTTCAATTTGTTTATCAACCAAATAGACCAATTCTCAACAAAATGCATAAATGCTTAATTAAATAGTTTAATTTTGCTACCAAAAACCACAAATCTTCAACAAAATGCATATGTTTTTAACAAAATAGTTGAATTCTTCAGCAAGAAGATTAATTCTATAACAAAAAGACGAATCTTCAACATGAAAAATCCAACTTTTTGAACAAATAGTTGAATTTTCAATCCAGAAGATTAATTTGTTACCAAAAAGGTATTTTCTCGAAAAAATATAGAAATTTTCCACCAAATAGTTGAATTTTCAACCACAATGATGAATTATCAACAAAGGAGATTCATTTTCTCCTAAGAGAGACTATTTTTCAACAAAATGCATGAATTTGTAATCAAATCGTTGAATTTTCTACCAAAAAAGACGACACTCCAACAGAAAAACTAAATTTTTAAACAAATATGTGGAAGCTCTAAGTACTCCAATTTGGTTGTTTGTTTGAATAATCTAGTTATCAATCGTTTTGATATTCATTATGGGACCCTTGGCTTATCTGATTAAACAAATCGTGTAAAAGTCAACCTGGCTACCTATCAAAAATGAAAGGTTGTATTTTTTCATAATTTTCTCAGATTTTTTCACTTCTGACCTTTTGCTCTATAATGCAATCGAAAGGGCCAATTCAGGCGAACATGGTTCCTACAACTCTTTTTAAAAAAATTTCTGTGACGCGTGGACGCATTTCTATCAAATTGGAAATTTCCATCAGGACAACTCAATAAACCGTTTTAGCAGCAACAAAAAACGCACTCTCTGTACAGTTAAAAAGATAGAAAGATGCTTGGACTATAAAGGCACATGTTAACTTTAAGCAACCTTGAATCAAATTTAATGTAAACGTAATTTTTTCAATCTTTAAATTAATTAATAAATATATTTTTCTTACAGCTGGATTGGGATGTCTAATTGCAAGATGTTTTCCTACAATACTCGCGACCTACAAAAATGATTTCGTAAGATCATCTAAGACGCCTGTTGGAATGTATCGTATGAATGGCTTTCATCAGTTTCTTTTCAGTAATTAGAAAGATAGGAGAATCCTCCATTTTTTTTCTCAATTTTTGCCTCAACGAACTTATCCTGTCCACTGCTATTGTTCTGCAATGTTTGAAAAATCAAAGTATAATGTAGTAGCAGATTTCATAACTTCGATTCCGACGGCGGTGCATAAGGCTTTGTCGCCGGTCCAGATTTGGCATTGTAACATTTGACTGATTTCTGTATTTTCTTCACTTACTCATCCACAACAGTGTAAAGTTTGGTCAGAATGGTCATTCATGTCCAGTATCCGTTGTCAGTCACAGTGCTTGAAATGTACTCCCGATCAAGCGCACTCGACAGCTCTGATTGTACTGTTTTTTTAAAATAAACATTCATTATTTAGTGAAAACAAGATTTTATTATTGACGTCAATCCCTCTCATCTCGGTATCAGTTGTATTGTGTGAAACAAACCCAGAAGAACGAAAAATCGAAATATCGTCAATAGTATGTGAATCGAGTTAAAACTACTGAACAAAACATCACAATCACAAAAGTTTGTCCTCCTCTCTCTCGATTGAGAGGGAACGTAATGTTTTACATTTTCTAAATTGTTTCAATAAGTTTCAATGGATTTCAGCGAAATGTTTTCTCTTTATGCAGTTTATTTTGTTTATTTTATATTTTATTTGATGAATTTTTCAAAATTCTTAGATAATATTTTTATGACCTCTTATTCCCCTAGCTTCTCGTGGAATGAAAATAAACACGCCCAGCACGAAAAATGGAAAAGGAGAAGGAACGGAGGAGGCGGAGGGGGAAGAGGGTTTGGGCCTTGACGGGTCTAACATAACCCTCTCCTCCCCATCTGTCTCTCCGGCAAGCCAAATCCAGGTGGCGGCTGTTCCCCCAGCTCCCTCGAGAGCTAAGGGATCGACAGTCCCTCTGGACGAGGCTATGGTAATGGGAGAGGCCAATCAGTCCCCCAGAAAAAACGCGTCAACAGTTCCCTGAAGAGGAAACTGAAGAGTCAAGCGCAGCAGGCTAGTAGAGCAGCTGCGGTAGCTGGAACGTCGGCAGCTACAGGGCATACTGGTGGAATGGGAAACTCGGAGAGCTTCGCAGGGAAACAGAGGGAGGTTCAGACGTTCCAGTACTGGCAGAACGAGGAAACTATGGACCTCATCTACAACGATGAGGAATGAATACAGGGGTGCAATACGTAAGGCAAAGCAAGAGAGCTGGACCAACTTTTGCACAGACATCGAGAAGGCAGCTGAGGCGGCTCGACTGAATAAGCGGCTTTCTCGAAATCCGGAAGCTATACGTGGTACTCTGAAATTGCCCGGCGGGGGATACTCAGAGTCGGAAGGGGATACCTTGGCTCACCTGATCAAGGCATATTTCCTGATCTTTTCAAGGATTGGGGAGAAGGGGACGACATCTCAGAGGCAAGCAAAGTCGCATGCAGCCCAACCGGATCGCTAGCCAACGAGATTGTCACCCCTGCCATTTGACAAGGAGTAACACGCCTACAGAGCTGGTCACTTGACGGAAACGGTCATAAGCGGAGAAGTGAAACTAATTGAAGGTCAGCTAAAGGAGTAAGGCCTAGCGATTGGAACCTCTATGAACTTTTAATAACACCTCTGGAGAGGTGATCAGGGTGGCCATGATCACGCATGGTGCACCTATTGCAGTCGTGAAATTGTCGCGTCATATGATGACCATCATGAATCTAACTACGATTGAGGGTGATACCACTTTATGTGGAACCGTTGACTTGGGATGTTCGCAGAGAGTAGTTTCATCGCCCTTGCTTCGGTGCTTAGCCCTAGAATACTAACCATAATAAAAATTGCTTGTTACTTAATATACGTCTCACAGACGTACATATAATTGAAACCTGCTGAAATTAAGTTTTACAAGTATGATGAGCTGAATATTGATTATTAGGCTAAGAGTTTGGTGAATATACCCACAACACAAGATCTTAAATATTAACATTACTTATAACTAGTAATTTGTAAACTACCGCTCATCCGCTCGCGTGGACAGCAGATTGTAGCTTTTTGTTTTAAAACGGTCTCACGTGTGCCCCTCATTCGGAATGACATTCGGGTGTCCAGGTATTCTCTAGTTATACCCTTTTCCTCATTTTTTCGAAAAGTTTTCCAACACATTTTTAAAACATTTTTTCAAAAATTTATACAATATAAAAAAATTGTTTTAAGTAAAATCTCTAATTCAATTCACCTTTGAAACCGCCATCATTTAACTACAAGCCCTAAACAATTATAATGGGTGTGGCAGAAATGTAGAAAAATCTACGTCAGTTACTAACTATACGTCTCAAAAATGCACTATATCACCTGGAAGAAAACAATCATAAGACCCATACCTAAAATAAAAAATTCAGTTTCTCCAAGTGATTATAGACCTGTCTCTTTACTATGTGCGTTATCTAAAGTTCTTGAAAAAATAGTACACAGTTTGTTACTTTTCTCGAGACTAATAATCTTCTCGATGTATACCAAACGGGCTTCAGAAAGGGCCATAGGACTCAGACCGCATTACTCAAAATAACAACTGACATTAAACAAGCTATTGATTCTCGTAAAATAACCTTTTTGGTCCTCTTCGACTTCAGTAAAGGGTTTGACTTAGTAGATCATGGTATTCTTCTTCGCAAGTTGAAAGAAATTGGTTGCTCCGATGCAGCCCTATCTTGGTTTAATTCTTATCTTTCAAATAGACAACAAGCTGTTATAAATCCAGATACTAATGAAAGATCGAACTAGTTTCCAATGACGTCAGGAGTGCCTCAGGGATCTGTACTAGGGCCCCTACTATTTTTAATTTTCTTAATTGATTTAAAACTTTTTCTACGTATAGTGCACTATATTATATATGCTGACGACCTACAAGTCTATATTCATTGCTTTCCCTCCAAAATATGCCAGGCAATTGTCACTATGAATGAGGTAATCGCCCTACTTGTCTTATGGGTTAAGGAGAATAAGCTAAAGATAAATGCCTCCAAAAAAAGCCATGATCCTAGGTAATGCTATTTTTCTCAATAATATTGACCTCAATTCTCTCTCACCACTATACTATCTCTGCTCGTAGTCTGGGTGTTATTTTGAATCCTACTCTAAATTGGAAAGATCATATATACGGTATAGTTAGGAAAATAAATAGGACATTATATCCTCTTAAAGTAAATAGAAAATTTCTGGACAAATTACTTCGCATAAAATTGATTTCTGCTCCAATCTTTCCATTACTAGATTATTGTTGTTTAGTGTATGATGATATTTCACTTGAGCGAGACGTTATGTTACAACGAGCACTTAATGCTTGCGTGCGCTTTATTTTTGATCCACCTAAAGATTCCTCTATATCGTCGTATTTGAACTCATTTGGCTGGCTACGAGTCAAAACTAGGCGCCAATACTTTATGGCCACTAATCTATATAGTATTCTAGCAACAGGTAATCCTTTTTATCTCAGAGAGATGTTTATATGTGCAGATGATGTTAGGCTTCGTACTACAAGGCGAGATGGAAATTTACTTTACATTAATCCTACCAGAACTTCCATGTACAATAACTCCTTTTGTACATCTTCAGCTTTATTCTGGAATCCTCTTTCTGAAAATATTCGTAATGCGGAGAATTTTATGATTTTTAAAACTAATCTTTTTCGGCACCTCTTGACCGAGCAATCTCTACTCTAAGATCAATGCGTTCCGAATGCTGTGTCTACATGTACGTTAAACTGATATTTAATTTAATTTGATTTAGTTTAATCTAATTCAATTTAAGTTATGGAATTGTATTTTGCTTAGGACTACCAAATTATTTCCAATTCTTAGTCTTACTTAGATTAAGTTATAGCATAGATATATAGATATTTATATATTATATTACACAAAAGGTATGTACCTATTCATGTAAATACCTTTTTGCCTGTAGGGGACTTGTCCCATGGCTTTAAGAAACTCTAACAATAACAATAACAATATCTTCAAAAAGGGTAATGTAGTCACCGTGCGTGACCTCCTTGAAGGCTGGAGCCCGACCGATGGATTGAGGGGGATCTAAGTGAAGCATACCTGGAGAGGAGGAACGCTCACTTCAGGGCATAAGGGGCCTTTGTCCATTTTAACTTTATACTACGTTTCGGAGACGTATGGTTAGTATTCTAGGGTTAGTAGTGGATGAACTGCTCCATCTATACTCGACTCAGGGCCACCACGTGATAGGCTTTGCGGGCGATATACTGGTTATCGTGCGCGGCCAGCACCTGGATGCGCTATCCGGAGTAATGCAGCAAGCAGGGATGATGATTGATTCATGATGCAAGAAAACTGGACTATCGGTTGATTCGAGTAAGACAAATCCAGTTGTTTTCACCAGAAGGTATAAGTGGGGAACCACAAGTACGCTGAAATCTAGAGGACAACAACTGGAAATCAAAGAACGAGCTAAATATCTGGGAGTCATTCTGTATAAGAAGCTGTTATGGAACCAGCAGCTGGAAAATAATTGCAAGAAGCTAGTAACGACTCAATGGCTCGGTAGCAAAGCCATAGCTTGAAACCGGAGACACTCATATGAATCTATACAGCGATCTTGCGACCGAGGCTAACCTATGCGGCGGTGGTCTGGTGAAGCAGGTTCAAGCTGTCCCCTGTGAAGTCTAGACTGAAAAGGATCAGGGAATTTTTTTTTTTTTTTTTTTTTTTGAAAAGGTCGAGGAGGGGGAATCTTCAAAAGACACCCACTGAAGGGTAGCGTCGGATTCGCAAAGTGCGCCTACCGACTAAAACCCCTCCTCGCTGGTTACCAACCTTGAGGTTATAAACCAAAAATGAGAAGAGTGGAGAATGGTGGTCCAAGACAATTGAACAGCAAGGACTCTCGCGCTAGAAGCGAAACACGGAGAAAGAAAAGATGGTTAAGATTGCGATGAGACGAGAAGACACGGCCTTCTGAACCGGTCAGAAGTTTTACTCGCGTAATTTGCGAGTGAGCTGATGCTGGGGTTTGGGTGACTTTGCACTGAAAGACGAAGGTTTGCGGCGTATGCTTGAGCAGCTAATGAGATGGAAGGAAGTTTGGATTCTGCAAGGATTTGTGTGTTGCGGATGTACCAGGGAATATTCAATGAGGAGCGAAGGAGGCGCATATAAGTCCCTTGGAGCTTAGACAGGCGGTTTGGGGATGCAGATCCCCAGATAGGAATCGCGTAAGTACAAATGCTTCTAATTATTGCGTTAAAGGTACGTGCTTTGTTGGCCTGGGATACGGTATAATTATTAAAGAAAGGTTTGAGCGCTGTAAAAGCTCCAAAGGCTTTATTGCGGGTAGCGGTTATTTGTTGGGACCAGGTGAGTCTCTTGTCAAAAATGACGCCTAGGTATTTTGCAGAGTTGCTCCATTCGATCGGAAGAGAGTTGACGAGGAGTTTAGGAGGCGTGCGAACGCGGCGAGAAAAGAAGACTGCTTCAGATTTAGTTTTGTTAATCTCAAATCTCCATCTGGAGTACCAATCGAGAAGAATTGGAGTAAATCTGTTTAAACGAGAGGAACATTGTTTGATAACCTTAGAGGAATGAAGAAAAGCAACATCATCAGCGTATTGAGCTGTGAGAACTTTTTCGTCGACAGGAATGTCATAGCAGTGGACGTTGAAGAGAGAGGGAGAGAGTTTTGAGCCTTGCGGGACACCGGAAGTGATAGGTTGAGGTTCAGATAAGGATTTTCCAACGCGAGCTCTAATACTTCTGTTGGTCAGGTAGGATTTAATTAATCCGATAAGGTAGTAAGGCAATTTTAAATGAATGAGTTTAAAGATAAGACCGTCGTGCCAAACTCTGTCAAAAGCTTGTTTACAGTCCAGAAGAAGCATGGACGTGTGTCTACCTTTGTTGAGATTATCGGCAATGTATTCAGAAACACGAAGAAGTTGATGTGCTGTTCCATGACGTTTGCGGAACCCGTGCTGGAAGTCAGGTAGGATATTGTTTCGTGAAACAAAGTCGTCGAAACGAGTGAGAATGATGCTTTCAGCTACTTTGCTAAGAGAACAGAGTAGGCTGATGGGGCGGAAGCTAGAAGCTGAGCTGAGAGGTTTGCCGGGTTTAGAAAGAAAGATAACTATGGCCTCCTTCCAGGCAGAAGGAAAGTAATGAAACCGCATCATTGCGTTAATAATAGTGCAAATAGCTACAAGATGTTTGCGAGGAAGGATTTTTAGGACTCCGTTACTGATAGTGTCAATACCGGGGGCTTTTCTGTTCCGGAGGGAGCGGATTGTGTCGATGATTTCTTTAGGAGAGGTAGGAAGGAAGTCTTTGTCTGTCACAGTGAAGTCATGTGCAGTCTTAGAGATGTGGTCGTGAAAGGACGTGAATTTGTCGAGGCTAGGGAAGGGGGAACATTGATTTTTTAAGGAGTCTGCAAAAATATTCGCTTTGTCCTCATCAAGGGAGAAGGTTTGGTCGTTTTTGACAAGAGATGGGAGGTGAGATTTCCAGTTGCGAAGAGATTTTATCACTTTCCAGCACCTTTTAGGATTTTGTTCAGCTTCAGCAATATAGGCCTCGAAAGATGAATTGTTGGTGGTCTGAAGAGCGGATGTAAGTTCTTTTTGTAGGGCGTTCAAACGGTGACGATTTTTGGGGTTTCGGAAAGTTTGCCAGAGTTTTCTGGTTTGATTTTTCTTGAAGACAAGATGTCGGATAGCAGAAGAAAGTTTGAGTTTGGGTGGAGGAACGATGTTGGTAGTGGTAGCTAGTTTGACAGAATTTTGGATGTCTTTTGTCAGGGCTTCGACTGCTGCGTCAATTTCCGCAGTTGATTGGATCTGGGGGGATTTGAAGGGGGAAGTTTCAAGAATGTATTTAAGGTGGAGATAGTCAATTTTAGACTCTTTAGGTGGTGAGAGCTCAGGGTTACCTGTCAACTCCAGGAATACAGGGTTGTGGTTTGAGCTCAGTTTCGGGAGAGACGAGGCATCTTTGTTGATAATTATATTTTTAGTTAGGAAGACATCAAGAATGTTAGTTTGTTGTTTTGAAGAACTAGGGAAGTGGGTGGGTACAGTGGGTGCTTCAATGGTTAAGTTGTGTCGAATGAGAGTTCGCAGGAGAGTTTTGCCTTTGGTGTTGTTTTTGAGGCAACCCCAGGCTTTGTTTTTCGCGTTTAGGTCGCCAGCGATTATGGTGGGACTTTCGGAGTTGAAGAGTTCCGGTATTTTTGAGATATTATTAATGTGTGGAGGAGAGTAAAGAGATAGAATGCGAAGTGGACCAGATTCAAGAAGAATTTCGACACCTGTTACTTCACAGAGGGATGAATCAGTGCTGAAGGGTTTGTGTTGGAGGGAGTTATGAACAAGAATTGCCACACCTCCACCTTTTGATGATGTGCGGTCTTTCCTATATACCGAGAAATTTGGAAAGTAGAGTTTATTTTCCGGCTTTAGGTGGGTCTCGGTTAAGCAAGCAACGTCAATGGCATTTTCTTCAAGAAACAGAGTTAGTTCAACTCTTTTGGAGGCAGAAATACTGTTAGCGTTCCAGGTGAGTAGTGTGAGTTTGTTCTTATGCGTGTCCAGTGGTTGAGAGTTGGAAGGCAGTTGCGAAGGCGGTGAGGAATTCACGAAAAAGCTGTTGGAGTTGCGGATTTTGTAACGGGTCCGGGCTGGGTAACGTGTGGGTTTGGTTTTGGGTTTGAATTTTCGGTTGTGAGCCGAAAGAAACAGTGCTGGCGTAGGAACGCTGAGGTTTAGCAAGGTTGGAGGTGTTTTGTGTCCTGGGTTGGTTTGAGGGGCTCACAGAGGGTTGACTAGGCGGTTTGGAAAAGTTAGCAGACCTTGGGATAGGTTGTGCTTGTGTTGTTGAACGTTGTTGTTTACGTTTGGATTTGGACTCTGGCTTTCGGGGAACCTTAGGGCAACCACGAAATGTGGCACGATGTGCTCCTTTACAGTTGAAGCAGGAAGGGGTAGTGTCCTTTTGATTTTTGAAAGTGCAGGAGGTGGTGGCATGGTTACGAGCACAGAAGGCACAAGACCAAGGCGCGTGGCAGTAATTTGCCGTGTGAAAGAATTTAAGGCATCGCAGACACTGGGGAATCATGGACGATTTGCGCTTGGCTTCGACCTTTACGCTGAGACCGGCTAAGGTTTTAACGTCAAAAATGGACTTTGCTGTAGGAGCAGTAGGGTCAAGATGCACTGCGACTAGGGGCCAGATTCTGTCGCCTTTTTTCATTTGATGAATGCTCTTGACGGAAGGGATTTTCATTTGAAGTTCATTGAAAATGGCTTCGTCAGAAAGGGATTCGTTGACACCCCTGATAACTACGATAAGGTCCCTGTCCTGAGGGAGTTGATTGGTGGAGTAAGCCATTTTGTGCTTTTCCAATTTAGCAGTAATGGCACGGAAAGCGTCGACGGTCTGGGGATAAACTAGAACGGCGTCAGAGGTGTTCTTTGCCGACCGGATGGGGATATCGGCTTTAAGTAGAGCTTGGTGGATCTTAGGCCACATATCCTTGCGGAGGATACGGATAGGTGGAGGGCTACGCTCCTTGGGAACAGAATCCTCTTCATCAGAAGAACTAGAGAGGAAAGAGTCATCTTCGTCGGAGAGCGACGAGGTAGGAATTTCACTGGGACTAGAGGTTCGTTTGCGTTTGGATCGTCTAGATTTGATGGTTTTAAAGCCGTCGTCGGTTTGTTCTTTGTCAAGGGGAGAGTCAAAGGAGAAGTCCATGTTGTCGTCATCAGGTTTTTCGTTTAAAGGTGGCGTCGCCCGGGAGAGAAGAGCGGCTTCATACGATTTTAGAATTTTGCGAATTTCGAAAATGGCTGCAGTGAGTTGAGCGTCGGAAAGGTTGTCAGAGTGCGGTAAACAGAGGAAGGATGTTGACGGTGTCTGCACAGAGGGTGGTTGTGACACCTCGGTGGTGGCGGAAGTGGGAGCTGTTGGGCCCATTGTGTGTGTCTTAGTGCGTGTGTGTGTGTGATGAGTTTGGTGAGAAAACTCACACCACGAGTCCAATCGTAAAGGTCAGAATCTATCAACCTATATATCATGGACCCGATAGTGTGGCTTTTGGTGCGAAGATCTAGGCAAGTCCTAAAAAGGACTGTTGGTTGGCGAACTTCGTATATACACGTCTTCACTGTGCGAAAGCTCGACACAGAGTGATTGTGATTAGGATCAGGGAACTGATTCTGAGAGGAATTACCGGAGCCTCGAAGTCGACACCCACGATGGCACTGGGGGCACTGATAGGCTTGGAGCCCCTCCATCTTACCATCAAGGCCGTGGCTGCGAAGACGGCCCAGAGGCTATATTCGGTAAATGACAGAAGGATCTCGACAGCAGTAAAGATCCCAGCCGAAATTGCGAGGAGGCCGACCCTGAACATTAGAACCTTTTCAGATTTTTCGTGAAATTTTTTCTAAAATACATGATATGGAAAAACTGCAAAATTCTGCTTTGAAATATTATACACTCTTTTGCAAAATTTTAAAAAATGAATAAAAAAGTTTTGTAATCTTTTCAATTTACTCGTAGAATTCATATGGAAATAATAATTAGAAATTTGGCCGTGAATCTTAACAACACTTTTTTTATTCTCTTGTTACCATGCAAAATCCAGTTTACATATAAATTCTTTAAATCCTGAGGAACTAAAAAATACCTTCTTTTTAGATAGGAAATGCAATTAAAATTGTTACCTGAACGGGTCAAGAATACCCCCTCCCGCTTTTCAATGTTACGTAATATGTGAACGCTTCCAAACTGATAGGAATGGTACATAAAATTCTTTGCTGAAAATTTCTCGACCATTCTTTGAACTATAACATTAATTTAACATTATAACTGTAAAATTTTACCAACCCCTAAAGAATTATTCCACAAATTTGAATCGAAATTTTGGGAAAACAAAACAAAATGCATTTATTTTCTCGGATTCGGAACCAAATTCGGATGATCATTGCGCTCCGACAGGAAAAAAAATGTCAATGCATTTTTGGACCACCCTACTACGTACGCTTTTTTGACACTCAGATTTTTTTCGATATTCAAAACAGTACACGTGAACTTCATGATTCTTTTTAGAGTATGAATGGTAAGGTGTTATAGATTAAGTGCGTTTTTTTGTTTTTCAGTTTTTTGGAGCATTGACTTGTTGGAACGTTAAGCTAGTCACGGTGACGTATCTTATCTACAGGTTTCACAATCTTACCTTCTTATTATTTCGATAAAGCTGAAAATATTAAAAGCTAGCGTTTCTTTTATCAAAGTCTTATTGAGCATTCTTATATCTCGGGAAAAATTTTATATTTTTGCAACAAAAATTGAAATTTCATTTTTGGTCGCTATCTAAAGCCGATTTTGAAAATCTATGAAATCTCAATCTCAAAATTCTCGGAATTGCCCAAATTTTTTATATATTTTTTAAAAAGTTTTTTCAGTTTCGTTCATTATTTTAGTTATAACTTGAAATGTTTCTGAAGTCAAGGAAAAATCAAATCCCTAGCAGAGATAGTTAAATTTTCAAACCTGAAAGCATTTCCCAATCAAGAAGATTAATCTCTCACGAAGAAGAAGAATACTCAACGAAACACGTGACTTTTTAACCAAAGAGATACATTTTCAAATAAAATAATTAATCTTGTGTACCATTAAGCCATTTCCCTTTCGGGGTAGGCGTGACACTACCCGATTCGGGTAGTGTTTCTAGGTGGATAGTTTCTTGTAGTAAATAACTACAAGTGTGGGCTACAAGAACTGGTTTTTTCAGCGTGGAATGGCCGTTGGCCATATCTCCATCAACAAAAAATTAATTTTTAACAACAGAGTTCAACATTCATCTGAATAGTTGATTTTGTAACCATACTGTTAGGTTTTCGACGTAGAAGAAGCATTTTTGACCAAATATTTGAGTTTTCAAACGACAGCAATTCATTATCAACCAAACAGTTGCATTAAAACCAAATAATTGAATCTTCGAGCTGCAATGATGAATTTATAACCAAATGATCGAATTTGCTAACAAAAAAGATTAGACTTCAACAAAAAACAGTTGCCTTTTTAACCAAATGGTCAAGTTTTCAACAAGAATGACGAATCTTCAACAGAAACATGAATTTTTGCAGCAGAGTTTTCAATCAGCAAAAGTTAATTCTTAACAAAAAATATAACAGTTGATATTTCAACCCAAAATATTTTAATTTTTAATCGAAGAGATGGATCTTTAATTAATATAAAATTTTATTAATCAATTCGTTCAACTTTCAACCAAACAGTTAAATTTTTATTAAATTAACTTTTAACAAAGTTATTCATCTTTTGCAATTCAACTTTTGAGTTTTGAACTAAAATCGAGTAATCATCAACCAATAATGGAATACTTATGAAAATATTCAGTTAGAAAAATTGAGTGGCAACAAAAAAGGATCACATTTTCAGAAAAATAGTTCAAGCTTCAAAAATGAAATTTATGTCTACCAAGGTAGTTCCACTGTAAACTGATGAATCTTTGATAAAAAAAATAAATTCTCAACAAAGTGTATAATAGTTAATATTTTCACTGGAAAATATTTCACTTTCTAATAGAAAACTATTAAATAGAACCAAAAAAAATCAATTTTCTAGCAAAAAAAAAAAAAAATAAAAAACTACATTTTCTGAGACAAATTTTATTTTCAACAAGAAAAAAAAGAATTTTGAACAAAATTTGTTGAATTTCAACCTAGGAATACGTTTTAAAAAAAAAAAAATTTAACGGAATATTTAAATTATCACCGAGGCAAATGAATTTTCAACCAAAAAGATTAAATGTCTATTAAATGAAAATCAAAAAAGTGGGACTGTTGAATTTTTAGTTAAAAAAATTAAGTTTCAATAACAAAAATAATGTTCAACAAGAAATGAAATCGCAGCAAAAAGATTAACTTTCCAACAAAAAATTATCATTTTTAACTAAATAAATGAATTTCCAACCAAATATCAACAAAATATAGAAATATTCAAAGTAATAGTTGAATTTCAACTGAAGAAGATTGATGTACAAACAAGCATGAAATAGTAAAATCTGTAGTTTAAAAAATTGATTTTCAATAAAAAAAAACTAACTTTTAAAGCAAAGAAGGGAATTTTTAACACAAAAGATTAATTTGCTACCGAAAAAGATAAGGTTTTTACAAAATACCTGAATTTTCAATCAAAAAGGTAAATTAGTCACCAATTAGATTAATTTTCTACCACAAAAGACAAAGTTTCAATTAAATAAAGAAATTTTTAATAAATAGTTTAATTTTCAACTAAAGAAGATAAATGTTCAGCCAAGCATGAAATATTCAAATTTCCAGTTAGGAAAATGATTTTAAAAAATGTTAACGAAATAGTTTACATTTTAAACGAAACAAAAGATTTTGCAACTAAAATGATGAATCATTAACGAAAAAAATTAATTTTCAACAAAGTAGTTTCACTTTAAATTAGGCAGTTGAATTCTAAACCAAACAAAATTTTCTCGTCGCTATTCTGGTTAGCGAAAATCTTTGAAATTTAATCAAAATTGATCAAAATACCCTGTTGATTCCAGATTTTCAATTCTTCTTTCCATGAGGTATTCATCTCGAAAAATGAGAAAAACCTCTAAAGTGTAAAGTCATGAAGTGGTCATACCACAGATTCAGTACGATTTTGACTGTTATTTTTTCTGTGAAAAAAGATTTCTTTGAAATCCATGACATAATGTTGAAGAATAAACAGAGTTTTTTTTTAAAAAAAAGGTCATTAGTGCGCGTTTAGCGTCAGAGTATTCTAGTGATTCTACAAAACTTTTTGGTATTGGATATTGATGGTATAATATATTTCCGCGAACTTTGAGCATTTTCAACATGGATTTTCGAAATTCATTTGAAAAATTTTAATATAATTTAGGGGAGACCATCCTACAGTATATGATGAGCCTACAGTAGATAATCATTAATCAAAAGCACAAATATACCTGAAATAATTAATTTTAATTCTAATTCATTAACATCTATGATGTCCTAACTGTTAATCAAATGAGAATACTTATTTTACATAAATTATCATTTTCAATTAATAATTATCTACTGTAGGCTCATTATTTACTATAAGGTGGTCTCCCCTATTAGAAATATTTTTCTAATTGGTTAGTGAACTTCAATTTCACAAATTCATAGCTTGAAAAGAAATTGGCAAACATTGATTCTACCAATGTGGTTGGTTTCACTGATAATAATTGTTACTTGAGATATGAAAACATTCATATCTTATTTGTAGAAGAACGGAGTCCAGGGTCTAGTGAATGAGGTTTTCAATTTTAACAGTTTGTTCTAGTTTATAAGATTTCATAACGCTTCTTCCACGTTGTCGACGCACATTGGAAGTCTTCATAATTCTCAAGGTTTCGTATGTGAAAATCACCGATAGTAATCGGTATATATAACCGTGAATATTTTTAAACAGTCTCACTCACGGTTCAGAAAATCTTTCTGTAAAAATGAAGATTTACATCGGCGCTCTGCCGCTTACCATCGGGGTTATTCTGCAATTTGGTGGTGAGTATACTCAATATAATATAAATCGCAAATCTGAATATAAAATATTACATACTCTCAGATTTACAGATTTGAAACGTATCAAGCGGAAGTTCAAAATACAGAATTACACAAAACTACCAAATTTTAACTTCTAAACCATTTTTTTCCGCTTTCCTAAAAAACGCGAACTGATATGTCCCATCAATTGATGATAATCAAAATGTCGTCACCTAATGATATAAAAATTTTAATAACTTGCCATAAATTTTACCAGTGAGTTACCAAATTTTATGAAATTCATGTTTATTCGATTGTTATGGTATTTCCTTATGTATCCTGAAGCGATGATTCTGAAACTAACTCTATATTTTCCGTAGCATGAATATTTCCATAGTCAATCAAGCTTAAATGTTCCATATCACGTAAAAAATGAAAAAATCATATTGTACAAGTACAAAGATGTAAAAAAATGTAAGGTAATTATGGAAAACATGGGATTTGTGACTCGCCCAATTTTACAGTTTTTCGTTTTTAGGCTTCAAAATGTTTAATTTTTTTATTTCATGCTCCTAATATTTCCCATACATGATACTGTTCTATCCCTAAAACTTCTGTGAATTAATTATCCAATCTTAAACACTTAGCTTTCAAGTAGCTTAATAATTGTGAACGCACCAGAATTAAAATGGTATAGAATTTAATTCCTCATTTCAAATTTGTTCTGCTAAAAATTATTAAAGTTAAATTGTTATATATAAACTCATACATTTGAAAATTGGAATTATTCGGGTTTAAAGTTGTTCAATCTTGAAAAATGTCGATGAATTGTGACCAAAGCTTTGACAAAGATAACGTTAAATCAACAAAAATCTGTGCTGTTATGTTGATACAGCGTTATCTCTGGTGAGGCATCAAATATTTCTCAATTGCAGGTACAATTATAAAATTTTATTTTCCTTTTCCATTATTATTTCATTATTTTATTCAATTTTTAATTTTTTTCTTCATTATTTAATCTGAAAAGTAAAATTTTCAACGAAGCAATTGAATCCTCAACCATTAAAGGTTCATTAAACTTACACACAAGGGAGCGTACACATATCACGTAACATTAAAAAAAGGAAGTGGGGGGTTCGTTTTTCGTTTTGGTCTGTTATGTGGGGGTGGTGTATTTTGGGCGGGATTACGTAACATTTTTAATTGCATGTCCCATTTTAAAAAAGTGATGTTAATTAATTTCTCCAAAATATCAAACACATTGTTGTCGAAAACCTTATTGGTTGCGACACTGCATGAAAACTTTTAATTCATGTTTCCAGTTTGTTTATCTATTAATAAAAGTTTATGAATTTTATGCAATATCAATTTTGTATATCAAAATTTCCGAACGAATAATTTCACTTTATCAGAAAATTAATTTCTGAATGTTTCTAAACATTATTGATAAAAGAGAAAACTTAGATTGTAAATGATTGATATTGGAAAAAAATTCTTTTCTCAACATTTTGCTACCACAACTCAATTTGTAAACTTTTTGACATTTTTAAAGAGATAAGGAAAATTAAATTATGGGCAAAAACTTATTTTGAAGAATTTGAAAAAAATTAGAAGCTTTTCACTAGAAATAGAAATTAGAATTTTGTAGTGTGTCAAGAGAATGAAGAAAATGTTCTTAAGATTCATGTGAAAATTTCAACTAATTTTTTTTTTTTTTGATGAATATTAAGAGAAAATTGAGCAAAAATCTAAAAAAAAATCGAAATATTTCCTAAAATTCTGAAAAAGTGCGTAAAATATTTTGAAGCAAAATTTTGCAATTTTGCAATGTTACATATGTAATTTCAGAAAAAATTCGAGTAAAGTTAAGAAGATATTTAGTTACAAGTTTTGAAACGATTCAAATATAATTTAAATTCGTGAAAAGTTTTCAAGAATTTTTTAAGGTTTCACGTAAATAAAAGAAATAGGCTCCTCGGAAAAATTTAAATGACTTTATATTTGAAAAAATTAATTAAAAAAAAATATTCAATAATATTTCAAAACATTTCGAAAGATTTATAAAATTTTCAAAGCAAAGTCTGATGGATTTCAAGGCAATTTTTATAATCTTGCCGAATTGAGAAAAAAATCAGAAAGAATTCGAATAATTTTTAAAGATTAGAAAGCTTGGAAGGTATGAAAATAATCAAAGAATAATTTCCTTAAGATTCGTGTGAAAAATCTGAATGATTCAAAAATTTCAAACGATTTCTTGAAATTTCGAAAAAGAGTGTAGAAGATTTTAAAGAAAAATGTTCGAAATTGATCAGTTTAAAAAATCAAAGAAAGATCGGGCAAATTTAAGAAATATTTAGCAGATTTGATGAGATTCAAACAGAATTTTAAACTTGAAAAATTTTTTGAAGATTTCAAAAAGAAACTTTAGAAACTTTAAAAGAAGTTCGAAAGGCTTTAATAAAAGAAAGAATCCAGTCAGTTAAAAATATTTTTAGGAATTTAAGTCGTTTTAAATAGATTAAAAATAATGTAAGATATGGAAACATTTCCAAAATTTATCAAATATGTATTTATTTCTTCCAAACTTCTAAAAGTCCTAAATATCTTTTAAAAAGTCTCCAATTTTCCCTAATATTTTGTAAAATCCTATGCAGAAAAAAAAGTTTCTCATAATCTTCCAGATTCATTTTTAACAGATCTAACAGAGCCAGAAATCTGTTCAAACATTCTCAAGAATCTTATGAAAATTATATTCATATAAATTTGAAAATAAACTGATAATATTTCTTTTTCGTCTTCTCAATTTTCAGGATTTAATTTCAGCTTGAATTTAAGTGTTCAAAAACATTCAATAAAAAAAACAGTTATTTGAAATATTTGTATTGTATTATTATCAATATTATATTGTATTTTTTATGATACTGGAAAAAAGTTTTCAATTGGTGCATTTTACTTAGTACTCATATCAAGAAATTTCAATATTTGTATGTTATATCAAAATATTATTTTAT
>CAKNXH010000115.1:485057-501627 GCA_932178445.1 Andricus quercusramuli
AAATAAAAATAAAAATCTAAGGTTCGTTGAACGAATTCATCAATAACAAATCCATATATTTGTTCTTCCAGCGTTGCCAAGGACTAGTTCACATCTTCCTCTACCTGTGTACGATATGCATAAAAACGTTGCTGCAATATACTACGATGAAAAGTTTTATTTAATCAACGATATTCTAATGGAACGTGAGTACGATAATTCGAAAACTGAAATACAATCCCTGCCCCCCGTTTTTGTGAAATGTACACGTTTTGAGACCCTCTGAAGCCGAAATTTGTAATTAATCATTTTTTTTAGGAAGCGTAGTTTTTGTTTCAATCGAAAAAAATAAATTATAAAAATTAAATGTCTAGAAAAAGGACACGGGATCTACAAATTTGTTATCGACTCTTGTTATGAAAATATACTAAAAATAACAAAATCAACTTCTGGGAAAAAGGACACAAGCAATAACAATTTATTTTAAACAATTTTGCGCATAATTTGTATTCACAAATTTGCTCACAAACATTTTACGCTAAGATGCTTATTTTTAGTTAAAATAGTAAAAAATAACATTGAAGATAAAAAAATTAAATTTATTGTAAAATTGCACATGTTGCAGTAAAAATGTTTAATACCAAAATGATATTTAATAGTCCGGCTGAATGTTTGAATCTTCATCAACAATTATCTAAATAAATGAATAAGATGAAATAAAAGGTTTCCGAAGAATTTTTAAAACTTTCTGACCGTTACAGTGTTTTTAAGAGATTTCAAGGAATACTTTCAAACAGATGCTAAGCCTTTGCCGATTTTTCTCGAGACCCGTAGTCGTTAAATTTTGAAAACAGGCGAAAATGTAATTCGAAACTCTTAAGTGCTTGCCCCATAAAATCTCAGTGTATCGTCCACTTTCGGTAAGTAAAGACGCGTTTTGAGTTGAAGCTAGAAGAAACAAATATCAATTCGTATCTGTGACTATTCTTCTTTCAAATTAGATCTCCTTAAAAGACATCTAAAGTCATTTGCATAAAAATTATTTCAAGCCGTGAAACTAGAAGCGCAATTTCAAAACTAAGGAGGTTTTAGTAGAGATCCTCAAAAACAAGAGGCGTTTCTCCAGAGCGGAATAATTGAGCCAACTTTTTAAGCTGAGTAACCTATTTAATTACTATTAATTTTTGAGTTTCAAGATATTTAAAGGACTTTCAATATTATGGGAAATTTTGTAAGATCCCAAGGCATTTCTAATTGGAATTGGTAATTTGATGAGATTTCAAGATTTTGAAATACTTTCAAGCATTGCAAAGGAATTTAAAGGGATTCCACGAAATTTTTCTTTTTCTTAATATTAACTTTCAGTAATTCAATGGAATTTCAAAGAATTTGAAAGACTTATGATATTTTCAGAGGATTCAATAGCATTCAAAAATTGAAGCTCTTTTAGTAAAAATGCATGATATCTCTTAAAATCGAACTATTTATGCTTGCCGGCAAGTGGGGAGGGGGCCTACCTACATCTGAAGATTTTTATTTAAATAGATGCAAATTTTCCTGTGCAATGCATATGTATGTATATATATCAGGGTGGGTCGAAAATAAATACTTTTGGAATTCGAAATCGCTACAACGCGGAAAAGTAGCGTATTGCGGTCCTAAAAAAGTATAATTAATTTGGAATCGATCGGCATGCAGATTGGTGACCCGCACTCGAAAAAAAGGTTCCAAAAATTTCTTGTTTGTAGAGTTTTTCAATTTTATTGAGTTTCAATTTTTTTCTACATACCTGGTGGTCAAAAAGGTCTTCTTAATTTCTTTCGGATCTTAATCTATCATTTTGTAAGAGATAATTCCTATTTAATTCACCATTGTTTTCGGAAATTTTTTTTAACACGTTTGCAAATAGAAGGAGAATTATTTGAGGTACATGCAAACTTTTTAGTGACAAAATTGCATTAGGAAAAAAATCCCAAGACCCACGAACCGAAATTGGCAATACAGGTAATTTTAAAAGTTTTGATTTTAGTATTTTGTGAACTTATCTTCATAAATTTTTGTTAAACATTTTTTTGAGCATGTGTGGGTTTTTCAAACATAGAAATACACTAGACAAAAAATCGACAAGACCTAGGAATCGCAATTGGAATTACAGAAAATTTCAATTAAGATTTGTGGATCTTGCCGAATTCTTTGTGGTATGTTTCTAGGCTTAAAAATTCTACACAAGCTCGAAAAATGTTATACTTATAAATAAGTAAAATAATTCTATTGACTACAAAATTCCTAAATAAGAAGATTTGCGGTCATTGAATTTTGATTCCTGGGTCTTCTAGATTTTTTAAGTGTATTTATACTTTTTTAGAACCCCAATACGCTACCTTTCCGCGTTGTAGCGATTTCGAATTTCAAAAATATTTATTTTCGACACACCCTAATATATATGTTTACAAATGAAAATTTTCCTTGTATCAGTTTTTGAAACACAAAATATCACGGAATTTTATAAAAATTTGAATACCCTTCAAAAATCTTCTCACAGAAATTTCACAAATTACACATCATTCCAAAGACCTTTAAATTACTTATTATAGGTATTCCCGAAAACCTAGCAGCTTTTCTCAAGATGTCAGAGTCTTGATAATAGTCTGGCCTAATGTTCCATTCTTCATTAATAATTACCTAAATAAATACATTTTTTCGTAATTTTTAAAGATTTAATTCGGACATGATTTCGACTCGCAGAACAAATCGTAAAGGTCGAGTTTCATGCGATGAATGGAGACTGGGTGTTTGGAATGCTAGAGGATTGAGTGATCTTAAGATAAGAGAACTACGAGAAACTATACACATAAGGAAACTAAATATTCTTTGTGTACCTGAGACGAAGAAAAAGGGTTGCGAAATTAGGAACATAGAAAGTGGGGTGTTTAAATGCGGTTGTGAAATATGATCAGGAGTAGATAGCGAATCAAATGGTACTCAAGGGGTCGGTTTAATTATGAATGAAAAATCAAGACAACATTTCAAAGATCATGATTTTGTATCATCCAGGTTGCTATGGGCTAGAATGAAGGTAGGAATCAGAAGATTATTTAGCATAGTGTGCAGCGCACCAGTTGATAGCGATTAAAATGAAGTTAATGGCGCCTTCTGGGACACTTTAAATGATACAATAAGTACTTGCGATCAAGGTCAAAGAATAATTTTGTTAGGAGATATGAACGGATGGGTCGGCGTTCAACGTTAGGATACAGATACAGAAAGGGTACTAGGTAAATTTGGGGATCCAAGACAAAATTATAACGGGGAAAAGTTAGTTAGCTTATGCTTAGAAAAGGGCCTATTTATTACAAATACCTGGTTTCGACATAAAATGATCTACACTTACGTGAAGGAAATAACCGCAGTATAATTAACTTCGTTATTGCAGATGAAAGACTAAGAGAACTAGTCACAGATACAAGAGTCATGAGGGGGTCCGAATGCAATACTGATCATTACCTTTTAGTCTCCAAAATGAACATAGGACGGGAATGGCTAAGAAAGAGAACCAAACAAACGAAACAAACCCGAATCAAGGTTGAAAATTTACAAAATCCGGAAGTGCGAATAGATTTTCAGAATAAGATAAACGAACGCATAGATAAGGCAATGAGGGAGCCGCTGGAAAGCAATAAAGATATAGAGGGCGCGTGGGCTTCATTACGGGATACCATTGTTGAAACTGCGATTGAAGTGTGTGGTACGGCGGTGGTAGGAAGAAAGTCTGGCGATGCGTGGCGGAACAATGAAATTGAGGCAGCCCAAAAAGAAAAGAAAGAAGAGCACAATAAAACGCTGAACATGACAGGTCTTAGAGATGAGGAGAGAAATGAATTCTTGCCTGATATACAATTTATGAATAATTTAAAATTAATCGATTTCTTGCATCATTTTTACTGAAATTTTATTTGTATAGTAGTTTTTTGGGTAAATTATGTTCAATTTCAGAGCATATGAATTCAAACGATGAACAGATTAATATTTTACATCGAGAACAGATTTTTGTCAAATAAATGAGCCTTTAATGCGAAAAGTATTTGCTTAATTGATGAAAAAAACGTGGGCGAGTGATTTTGCTGATACGCTAAATTGCGTGTGATTTTGTAAAAAGCAGTGGAAAAACAGAAAATCGAATATTGACCTATTTTATTTATTTTCTAATAACGAAGCTTCTTTTACTTATTATAGCCATGATATCAAGTTACTCTTTTCTATATTTTTCTTTTAAATTTACTTTTTGTTTCAGGTGCGCCATCGTGTACTCCCCAACCCAAGTAGTTCTAAGTTAATGGTTTTTTGAACTATTCAAATTAATTATCAACTATATTTTTGTTTTACAACCAGGTGTACACCCAACCCGTATTCGCGAGATAATTCTTAAGAATAGTCATCTGTACCGCAAAGGATTGAGAGACGCGACTGGAATATTTGATGGAGAGCAGTTTCACTATACGGATGGTAACAATGATAATTTAAATAACTGAAAAATAATCTAGAAAAAATATTGGAAAATTCTAAGTCAAAAGTTCTTAGTTTATGAAGCTACTTTTCTGTGAATTTATCCCGGGGGTATGTTATAAAACAGTTTTTTTTTTTCGAATTCAAGTGCACTTACAGTCCAGGCATCTCACATGAAAAAAGCATTTTACCTTTTTAACTAGAAGCCGTGCATAAATTACGTCCCAAACAGACAAGTTCTCTATAAAAAAGGCGAATTTGTAAACAAGAAGAATAATTTTCTACAAAAAAAATTCTTCAACAAAAGACAAATTCTCAAGCAAATAGTTAAATTTCCAATCGAAAGGATTGAATTTTCTACTAAAAAAAATCTTTAAAAAAATACATGAATTTTTAACAAAATGGTCAACTTTCCTAACAAAAAAGCCGAATATTTAAACAAATCGTATACATTTTAAAATAAAAAAAGTTTCGCTTTTTTTAAACTTTGAATTATAATTTCTACCCAGAGGTGGAATATTCTCAATTTTCATTAAAAAGAAGATTAATTTTTAAATTAAAAAACGAATGGGATACACAAAAGTTCAATTTCTTCGAAAAAGTGAAATTTTCTACCAAACTGTTCAATTTTCAAGACAAAGAGACGAAATTTCTACAAATCAGTTGCACTTTCTACCCAAGACTATGAATTTTCAAACAAGAAAAATAATTTTCTAGCAAAAAGACGAATCTTTAACAAAATACATACATTTTTATTTGAATAGATGAATTTTCTACCAGAAAATATGTCTGTTCAACGAAAAATATAATTTTTCAACGAAATAGTTGAATTTTCTATCAAGAAGATACATTTTTTAATGAAAAAGCGAATTCTCAACAAATTACGTGAATATTCAACGAAATAGTTCAATTTTTTAACTAAGAAAAATCAGTTTTTATCCTGAAATAGAATATACAAATTTCTATGTAAAAAAATAATTTTCAATTTGTAAATCATTTCTACACAAAAAAGTTTCATATTCTACAAAATAGTGCAATTTTCTACCAATTTGTTGGAATTTTCAGGCGTTTCTCTACTCGAAAGTTAATTTTCAACCCAAATACGCCAGCTTTCTACAAAAAGGTGGATTTTCAACCAAATAGTTGAATTTTCTATCCAAAAAGACAAATCTTCAACGGAATACATATAGTTTTAACCCAATATTCGAATTTTCAAAAAAATATGAATTTTTAACCACGAAGATTAATTTCCTACTGAAAAATACAAATCTTCAACAAAATACACAACTTATTCACCAAATAGTTTAATTTTTCACCAAAAAAATGTGAATGTATAACAAATTATATAAATTTTCATCCAAATAGTTGATTCTTCAATCAAGAAGATTAATTTGCTACCCAAAAGAGCGAATTCACTACAAAATACTACATACATTTTTCATCCGATAGTTGAGTTTTTAATTGCGAAGATTTGTTTTCTACCAAAAAGACAAATTCTCAACAAAATGGATAAATGTTTATTTAAATAGTTTAATTTCTTACCAAAAATTACAAATCTTTAACAAAATGCATATATTTGTAACAAAATAGTTGGATTTTTCTTCAAGAAGTTAAATTTTATGACAAAAAAAACAATTTTTAACAAAATACATGAATTTTCAACCAAAAAGTTGAATTTTCAACCACAATGATGAATTATCAGCAGAAAATATTTATTTTCTTCCATAAAGGCACATGTTGATGTTAAACAACCCTTGCTCAAATTATATGTATACATATTTTTTTTTAATCTTCGAATTAAATAATAAATATATTTTTCTTACAGCTGCAGCAGGATGTATAAGATGTTTCCATCCAACACTCAAACCCCAAAGAGATGATTTCGTAACATTAGGTTTCAAGCCTCTTGGAATTTATACTGCTGATCACTTTTTTAAGTTTCTTTTCACTTATGTGGAGGGAGAAGGCGGACCCTATACATTCGATCCCCTGTAAGTTTTCGCAGCAACCCCTCTGCACCTAAGCTTTTGAAATAAAATTTTGGAACCTTTTCAAGAATTTTGAAGGGTTTCAAGAAAATAAAATTTTTTTCCTAGGATTCCTATGAAAGCTTCTGATGCTTTTTTATTTTGAGAAATAATAAAACATTTCGAAAAATAAGACAAATGAAGAATCCCGCAAAAGATTCTTGATAATAACTTTAGTATATCACGGCAAAAATTCAACTAATTGGTTAAAAAATCATTTTTCATTGAAAACGTGACAATTTTTTGAGAATTTTTTGTTTGTGTGTTGAAAATGTAAGTACTCTCATTTAGAATCTTTCCACATTTTTCCTAAAAGTTAATGTTTGATAATAAAAAATTCTTTCAAATTTTCCTATGATTCTTAAGAATATTCTATTGAAATCTTTTAAACTTTGAAATGTTTTAAAAACTTTTTTAAGTTTATTCCGGTTTCCCGGTAATAAGTGGATGTTTCAAATTATTTTTTCTTTGCTGAGATTTAAAAAATTTTTGAACAAATGGATTTTTAAGATTCCGAAAGAAAACGCTTTTCGATAAAATTTAATAACCGCCAAAAGCTATGTAAGTGTAATGAAAAAATTGCGGTTTTTTTAAACAAAGAAAAAAATTCAAATACGCATAACTCCGTGAAGAATATTTGTTTGACAAATCGCAAGAATACATATCGCCTAATTTCGTCTAAAAAACAATATGTTTTGTCCTCGAGAGATTCTGCGACTTCAAGTATAGAACCTGCCTGATTTGAAATGGATTCTGTCCTTCCAAATTTGCATATCATTCTTAAGAATATTCTCTTGAAACCATTACAAATTTCACAAAAGTTTCTAAATTTGTTTGAAATCTTTGAAAATCTACATTTTGCTTTAATTGTTTTGAAATCTTTCAATTTCTATACTTTAAAATTAGAAACAAGATATCCTTTTCCTTAAAAGTTGTATCGCAAGATTTTGCATACATTGTTATCGAAAACCTGACTGTTCGCATTCAGTGATTAGAATGACTCACGGATACATTTTCTATGAGATAAGCTTGTCTTCGTGGATGCCAACATGTTTTCTAATCGTCTAATTTTTCTATATTCTCATTGCTTTTTTCTGTTACTTTAAATTTTATCATGATTTCCTGGTAATATGATGATAACCTGACCAATTATCAATATCTCTGAGAAGTTTCCTTCCCTGAATTAATTAGAGCAAATGAGGCAGGTTTGGCTCAACAATTCAAATTATATTTTATGTTGTTAATAGAACGAGGTTTTTAAGTTAACTATCAATATTAATTACGACGTTTATTTTGGGCATGAATGTAGGTCATAATCCATAATTATCATTATTGCACTGAAGTGTGATTTAATATATTTATATATTAAGCTACAAAGTCTCTACAGTAAATCCCAAGAATAAATTCTATCTTGAAATCGGATAAAAACGCTGCAGCACCTTTCTCAACTCAAAGATAAAATTTATTTGACGAAAGATGAAATTTATCCTGCGAAAGATAAAATTTTTCTGGCGGAAGATACATTTTTTTCACGAAAATATTTATGTCAAACGCGTGAGCCTATGTAAACTGAAAAGAGCGGCTAGGTTCACCAAAATTCGGTGGACCTAGATCCAAAATTTTCGGTGGGTCTATGAAACCTGGAAAGGACGGTTATGTTCACTGAAATCCTCGAGGATCAACTGCCTGACTCGACTATTTCCTTGAAAAATTTGATAATCCTGGCGGCATTCTTTGGTTAAATCACCTTCGAAAATTACGCGAGGGTCTTATGAATAGGGCTGACTTACTGAACTCTTTGCAGATATTTTGAAAATCCATTTCCCCTTATTACAAACAACACTTTATTTAAATGATTCAAACCAAAGAAACCATTAATCTACACTTACACGATATATAGACTGCACTTAGGTTACCTTATAGTGCTTGTTTACAAATTTAAAAGTCTTCATCAGAGTCGACAGAAACAAAAGGTTCGTCCAACAGAAGTAAAGGACTGAACTTGGCTACTAAAGGTGATTTAACCAAAGAATGCCGCCAGGATTTTCAAAGTTCTCAAGGAAATACTCGAGTCAAGCACTTGATCCTCGAGGATTTCAGTAAATATAACCGTCCTTTCCAGGTTTCATAGACCCACCGAAAATTTTGGATCTAGGTCCACCGAATTTTGGTGAACCTAGCCGCTCTTTTCAGTTTACATAGGATCACGCATTTGACATTGATATTTTCGTGAAAAAAAATGTATCGTCCGCCAGCTAAATTTTATCTTTCGCAAGATAAATGTTATCTTTCGTCAGATAAATTTTATCTTTGAGTAGATAAACGTGCTGCAGCGTTTTTATCCGATTTCAAGATAGAATTTATTCTTGGGATTTACTGTGTCAGCATTATAATAATTACGACTCTTATAATTCAAATTTGTTTTATATTATAGCAATTTTATTGTTCTATGTTACGGATTACAATCTTATAAAAATTACGTCATAATTGTTATTTCTTCATACGTTCATATTGCTATTATTATAATATCATATTACTTGTGTCATATGCATAGACCTGAACCATATCGAGACCAGGCGTCAGGCACATCATCTAAGGACAGCCGATCAAGGAAAGGTCTGAGAAAAGCCTTGGCCTCAAAAATTCTCAAAGTATAGAAAACCGCGTAAAGCCACCCCCTCCATAAAATCGGAGCCAATGAGGCACAACCCGCCCCACCAGAACGAGCTGCAGCGCGCGCCCTAAATCTTTCTGCATAAAGGCTCCATGTTTCAACCACAGATCCAATCGGTCTGCGAAGCCGCAACGAGAACCATGCATAATTGCCTCCAGTCGCCAGCGCTTTACACCTGCCAAGCCTTGCTTCTTCGTTCTCACTGGGAATCACCAACACATTAGTCCTTTTGGGAGCAATAGCGACGAAGCCTTGAGGCGACCAATTCAGCAGATGTCTTTCCCTATACTACGACCATCTTCCTATCCCTAAATGTTTCTGTCACTTTAGTCCTTTAGTGTATTTAATTTAAAAAATATTATTTCCTGTAGTTGTCGAGAAGTTTCATTGTACATAATTTTCTCCATTCAAATTTTGGTTAGCTTCCACTTCCAATTTCGTTTTCAACAATACTTCAATGCAGCAGTTAGTCACGTTCAAATAAGCAATGTTCATTGCAGTAGCAGATCTTACAAGTTTGAATCCCTAGACGGACCGTAAAGCTTTGTCGCATGTCAAGATTCGGCGTTGTAAAATTTGATACATTCTTGTATGTTCGTCAATAACTCATCGGCAACAGTATGAGGGTCGGTCAGTATCGACTAATTTTCCCCAGATTCGAAAAGTCAGTCGTGTCCAATGTTCAGCCGTCATCAGTCACAGTACTTGAAATATACTTCCGATGTAACTCGCTCGACAACGCTGATTGCAGCGTTTTTCAAATAAACATTTATTATTTAGTGCAAATAAATTTTGTTATTGACCTCAATCCCTCTCACCTTAGGATCAACGGTATTGTGTGGTACGTACGCACAAGAAGAAAACTTGTTTATCTAAAAAAGATATACAAATTTATTAACGAATAATAAATTTCATTTTCTGACCATGATATGCGAGGTAAGCAAACATTAAATTTGAAATACTGTTTGCATTCAAAAGATCTACAAATGTACTTCACACTAATTTTCACTACGTTTCTGTTTCAGTCACATGTCAGTTATGGTCAAGAATAATTTTTAAACTTGTATGAATTACAAGTAAATTATCATTATTCAATTGATGTGCAATTTATAATAATTATTTATTTTAATTTTAATGAAGCGTCAGACAAGTGCAGTAACTTTATATGCTCTACAACAAAAATGTTGATTACTTATTTACTCTTCTAGTCGCAAGACATCATATGAAATTATTTCTGTAAATTTCATCAAAAGATTACGAGAATTGACTGAATAACTTCAACTTGAAGTCAAAAAGAGGCAACCAGCAAATTTTTCTTCTCAAAACGGTTTTTTATGGTTTACTTAAAAACAAAGAAGGATGCAACTTCTTTATCCAAAGAAACACATGCGAAATCAAAATGAATCAAAATTATAATATTTCTCCAATATGTCTATTTCCTTTTTAAATTATATCTGTATTCAAAGTGAAAAGTTGGCTAATTTTAATATCTTTTGTAAGAACCCTTCTTTCCTCAATTTGAATACTCCTGGTTTAAAAAACGTAAATCGTTTTACTTTCTTTAATGACATAATTCAAAGTAGATGTGAGCATATAATAGATTCTCTTACTGCATATGAGTCAACTGGCCTATAATAATAATAAAAATAATAATACATATCATTGAAGAGTGGAGAAGTTATGGTTATTCATGATATTTAAAAAATCTATTTTTAATCTAAAAATATTTTCATTAACAAAATACAAAATTGATACGAGGAAGAAAAATATTCCATGATTCGGGATGAATCTATTAACCTATAATATTATTTAAGAAGATAATTAGAAACACAATATTATGAAGTCAATCTGTGCAAAAATTCTATTTTTGAACAAAAAAAACAGAGAAACATTATGAAACTAAAGATCAGTTATTTTGAAAAAACATATTCGAAAAGATCAATATATGCAAGAAGAATTGCATGGATTGGCCTCAAAATATGTTGGCAAACAACGTTTTAATCGGCTCATTGGAGACAAGTATATATAACTAGAGGAAAAAAGAGGGAGAGAATTGGAAAAGAGACAACCAAGCCATCCTCACTCTCATTTCCTTTCTCTTTCTCCGTCTTTTTTATACTACTTTTCGGGACCAACATGTTTCGAGATCATTTAGATCTCCTCATCAAGGTAAATTTTATAGGATACTGCAAAAACATCTATCAATTTTATGCTTAATATTAGTAATGTATGTACATATGATACTGAAGTTTCTTATCATACTGTTATTTACATTATTTTAATTTTTTCCTCTTTGACGAATTATAAACTTTAAATTCTTGGTTGAAATTGTAATTGATTTTTTAATGATATTACTGAGTAATTCTTCTAATTTTCTAGTCGGAGAACCTATTGTTGATATTACAGGTCTTAGTGGATAATCAAATTTGCGCGCTCTAATGAGACCATAAGATAAGGAAAGAACTGAATTTACAGTATCTATATCACTTTTATTCACGTTCCCAAGATATCCATTTAATCTAAATTTATTTAGAATATTGAAAGTGGCTTTTTGTAATTTTTTGAGAGGGTTGTTTTCTATTATTTCAGAACTATTATTGTCATCAAGGATTGTCATCATTTTTTTGTTATATTCACTTTTCAAAATTGCTATAGTAATATTACCCTTATCTGCACAAGTTATCAGGAGACCAGGATTTTTCTTTGAAAATTCATTCGTTAACTTATATCCTTCATTCAATTTTTTGTCCATAATAGATAATAATTTGTTATATGTAACAAAATAATTAGATAATCCTGATAGTTTTGATCTGAATTCTTGCAATTCATTAATTGGAATTTTGTGAATATTTATCTCTAACGCTCTAAATCTTTTACAACTTCTAGTGATTGGACAAACTTTTTTTCACCAAATTTATTACTAAAACCTTCACATAATCTCAAAATGTTAATAACTTGCAAGGGTATATCAATCTTCGAAAGGTTCAGAAACCATGGGTCCGACTCTTCAAACGACAGCGCACGATGAAGATTTATGTTTAATTTTTGAACATCACCTTGATTTTGAATTAAATTATTAAACTTTCTGTCTATTTTTGTATTATTGTGAATAATTCTCTGGTTTGTCTCATTGTCTTTAATGATAGACTCTTGAATAACATGATGAGGTACCCGTTCATTTAATTTGTCAAGAGTAATTTTAATTTTTCCATCCAAATTGTTGATTCTTGTGTGACAGTCACTAATAACCAAAGTTAAAATTGATCTTTGAAATTTCTTTGTGTTTTCATGGAATTTTTCACTATTTTTGATGTTCACAAATTTGAAATCTAATCTGTATTGTAAATCAAAAATTTTTTTTGGAAAAACTCCATGATTTTTGCATTTTGTGAGAAAGGTTTTATGAGATTCAATTTCATTGAGTTTTCGACTTAACACGTAGAAAGATTTGATCTTTTTAACCGGACTGTCATTTACATCAAAATCTGAGCCCCACATTCTGTCAATTTCCGCGAAATTCATGACGAAATGTTTCAGTTTCTAAGAAAATTAAGTTTCACGAAAGTATAAAAACAATACAAACTATATTCCGTTTTTAATCCTTCAGGAGACTCATAAGTAATCCATCGGTACAGCACCAATTCTTATAATCACAATTACCATGCGAATGTTCATAGATGATAAGAAAAAAATTTTTCTTCCCTATATTTTTGTTAAAAGTGAAAAACCCCCAAAAAATTCATTTTTTATTTTTGAAAGTACTTCAAAGTTCCAAAATTCAAATTCATAAAATGAAATGAAGTTTGGTTGAAAAATCAGAATGATGAATTAAAAAATCCAAAGTTACAATTCAGCTTCACTTCATAATCTAACGGAATTTTTAATGATATTAATGAAATTAATTTTTTCTTTATTTTTATTCAATAATATATAAATTTATTCAATAAACTAATGTTTATGATTAATTGTGATCTTATTTGCAACCATTACTAAAAATTAAAAATTCTTCTTGAAAAACTTACAAAATAATCATTCAAAATTCATGTATGAATAGAAAAGACTTCTTGATTCAAGAAATTATGATTTACCTATTTGTTTATTTTTATTTTGACATTCTTCATAAGGAAGCAAGTATATTTGCTAATCAATCATAATGGGGAAGCACAGTTCTCAGTTTTTTGCAGCATATAAATGAAAAAGATCACCACATATCGTTGGTCTGAAAAGGGAAACCATCTTTTCAAATATTTAAATATTTATATGCCTTTTTGCACAGCCCAAATACATAAGTCATTCTTTGTTCATGACTGATTGAACAAAACTCTTAGATGTTCAAGATATCAGGATACGAAAACTTTATAAATGTAATGTTCTTCCTACAAAATTAGGTAGATGTGGAACATTTCCAATCATACCTGAATTCAGCGCTGCTATCGAAATAAAGGATGGCACTATTTATAGAGTAGATCTCGAATGGGTACGGTATGCGGACGATGGAATTATACGCTGGCTGAGACCCTAACTAAGACCTGAAGAGAATCATCCTTTCACCCATTATGATGCATTTATGGCTATGCCAATACCTGAACATTATGTTTTAAAAACCGAATTCACAGGTCTTGTTACAAAATTAAATCACGATCCTAGTCAGCATTTTCCAGACATAGCGTTTATACAACTAGATCGAGGCTTTAAGTATGTAGCTAGACATTTCGAAAATTGGGATGTTGAGATTCCACGTACAGCTGAAGATTATCATTTTCATATTTTTATAACAATACCAAACACCCGTTTAGTCTATGCTTCGAAATGTGAAGAAATTTCAACACCTAGAACCGACCTGTAGGCCCATTTAGCTCGATATCCGACAAAAATTCGAGATATACGCTTTAATTAGGATATAAAAACATTTGAAGTTCTATTTTTACAGCAAAGTTAATGTAAATTCAAACAAGGTGATCAGACGTACTGATTAAGCCCATGTCCTGCTTCTTTATGGCTGTTCTGCTTCACTGATTTTGTGTGCGATGTACTGGTTTTTCATCACATTCCGCTAATATATAAGAAAAAAGGAAAATATCAGCTTGTTGAAGAAATATGCATATAAATTTCAATGATAAAATATATTATGAGAAGTATGTAAAATAATCTACAAATTGTATTATTCTATTGTTTGAATAAAAATGTGGAACTCGAAGTAGTTATTTGTATAATTTACTCATACATGAACCGAATAACTCCTTGAATTTTTAAATGAAGAAGTTAAGTTGGATTGGGGGTGGTGGAACTCAGTAGTAGGAGGGGATGAAAAGTAGGGGAATTTACTAATATCCCGACCAAGCCATCTGGTCATCCTAAATTCAATTTAAAGTTTAATTTTATCATCCGGACACTCATAAGAAATTATCGTCAATTAATAACTTATTTATTGCAGAACTTGGAAACTATAGTTTTAAATTGATGTTTTATCAAAACTTTAAGTGATGAGTTTGAGCTGTCCTCCCCTCCAGTCACGTGCGCAAAGATATTAAATTAAATTACAGATATTAAATCCAACTTGTATTTATTTATAGTTACGGCACTGTCCCAATATATATGCTCAATACCTTTATGTGCATTGACAATTTATTGAGCATTTATGAGCATTTTGAATTAGGATTCAAACCATCGTATTCCCTATTTTTATTAATAATAATTACATCATTCAAATTTCGCGGGAAAATGTATCGCTTCAAATTGGAAAAGGCGCTAAATTCAAATAATAAAGGGAGTCAAAGTATAAGAACATATATCATTGGCATCAAACAGTTCTTTATTTAGGGTTGCTAAAATATCCCAATTTATAAATTCTTCTAGGCATGAAACCAACCACACCTTGGAGAATAATAATGATAACGCAAGAAAAAGCTGTTTCTAAATAGATTTGAAACACTTTTTATTTGGGGTTTCAAAATAGAAAGATGAATGTCCAACCAAAGAAATGAAATTTCAACTAATACAATGGATCTCCAACCAGAAATATGAATTTTTACCATATAGTTAGTGGAATTTTCAACCCAAAAGATTAATTTTCTACAAAGAACGACTCTGTTTTTGTTTGTTTTGTTTTTTTCGAAAAGTCACCTATTTTGTTCAGAAATTAAACTGTATTATTTTAAATTCGTCATTTTTTATTGCATTTTTTTTTAATGCGGAAATTAACTTTGAATGTCTTGCCAAAGACTGCTTGCTGTTAAAAATTTCAAATTGATTGAATTTATAAAAAGAATAAAATTTTTTTTTTTTTACTTCTGGGAAAATTTATAATTGATAAATTTAGGAAGATTTCGGATTTATTAGGTTCTATCTTAAATTTGTAAATTAATAGAAGCTATTAATCGTCTCATCTTGACAAAAACTGTTCAAATAATTAACATTTAATGTCATTCTGAGAAATATGACAGCAATGAGTCTTTGACAAAACATTTTGAGTTGATTCCGCAAAAAAATGAAGTCTGTTAACCAGAAAAATAGTGATAACGTGCATTTGTTAATGAATTTCTAAGACATAATTAACAGGTTTTGTCTATGAATAATATGATAGCAAAAGGAATCCCTGTGAAAAAATGTCTAGTTGATTCCGCAAAAAATTAAGCCCAAAAAATAATGAAATGCTCAAAATATGCATTCTTTATAAAAATTGTTTATATAATCAACAACTATTTTCATGATAAGAAAAATGTGACAGTAAGCAGTCTTTAGCAAAACATTTAGAGTGATCCCCAAGAAAAATAGAGCTTATTAATTAAAAATTGATAAGAATGTGCATTCGTTTATAAAAATTGTTTATATTATTAACAGTCTTTGTCACTATGAAAAATATGATAGTAAAACATGCATAGGAAGACATTTCTAGAAACTTTCAAGTTCCTAGAAAAAAAGTTTTTTATCAAAATTGTTTATAGCTAATCATTGCGAATCACAAGAAAATTACTTTCGGTCAATAGCTTGATTACAAACTTATGAAAAATTATTTTTCTTACCCTGAACCACAAAACATTATTCTTACCTTTTCGAATAAATTTACAAATCCTGGAAGACTTATGGTAATTTCTAAAAAAAACATCAAAATCCTTTAAGAATTGTACTGTTGGTCAATTTTTATAAAATAAAATCTTTTCCCACAGCGTGTGGGTTCAAAAATAAGCATTTATCAGCGGTTATAGAATCCGATCACTTAATTTGTATAATCTGTAATTTAACAAAATTCCTCCCAAAGGTAAAAAGTTTTTCAGAATAACGAAAGGGTGTTTTGGGTTGTGATTATTTACTATTAATTTTAGAGGAATATGTATAAACAAAAGATATCAGTTTTAATTATTATATAATTATAATAAATTATAAAAAT